>JAXIVJ010008779.1:30000-35000 GCA_036785665.1 Chirona hameri | reverse complement strand
ATCTGTCTATCTGTCTATCTGTCTATCTGTCTATCTGTCTATCTATCTATCTATCTATATCTATCTATCTATCTATCTATCTATCTATCTATCTATCTATCTATCTATCTATCTATCTATCTATCTATCTATCTATCTATCTATCTATCTATCTATCTATCTATCTATCTATCTATCTATCTATCTATCTATCTATCTATCTATCTATCTATCTATCTATCTATCTATCTATCTATCTATCTATCTATCTATCTATCTATCTATCTATCTATCTATCTATCTATCTATCTATCTATCTATCTATCTATCTATCTATCTATCTATCTATCTATCTATCTATCTATCTATCTATCTATCTATCTATCTATCTATCTATCTATCTATCTATCTATCTATCTATCTATCTATCTATCTATCTATCTATCTATCTATCTATCTATCTATCTATCTATCTATCTATCTATCTATCTATCTATCTATCTATCTATCTATCTATCTATCTATCTATCTATCTATCTATCTATCTATCTATCTATCTATCTATCTATCTATCTATCTATCTATCTATCTATCTATCTATCTATCTATCTATCTATCTATCTATCTATCTATCTATCTATCTATCTATCTATCTATCTATCTATCTATCTATCTATCTATCTATCTATCTATCTATCTATCTATCTATCTATCTATCTATCTATCTATCTATCTATCTATCTATCTATCTATCTATCTATCTATCTATCTATCTATCTATCTATCTATCTATCTATCTATCTATCTATCTATCTATCTATCTATCTATCTATCTATCTATCTATCTATCTATCTATCTATCTATCTATCTATCTATCTATCTATCTATCTATCTATCTATCTATCTATCTATCTATCTATCTATCTATCTATCTATCTATCTATCTATCTATCTATCTATCTATCTATCTATCTATCTATCTATCTATCTATCTATCTATCTATCTATCTATCTATCTATCTATCTATCTATCTATCTATCTATCTATCTATCTATCTATCTATCTATCTATCTATCTATCTATCTATCTATCTATCTATCTATCTATCTATCTATCTATCTATCTATCTATCTATCTATCTATCTATCTATCTATCTATCTATCTATCTATCTATCTATCTATCTATCTATCTATCTATCTATCTATCTATCTATCTATCTATCTATCTATCTATCTATCTATCTATCTATCTATCTATCTATCTATCTATCTATCTATCTATCTATCTATCTATCTATCTATCTATCTATCTATCTATCTATCTATCTATCTATCTATCTATCTATCTATCTATCTATCTATCTATCTATCTATCTATCTATCTATCTATCTATCTATCTATCTATCTATCTATCTATCTATCTATCTATCTATCTATCTATCTATCTATCTATCATCTATCTATCTATCTATCTATCTATCTATCTATCTATCTATCTATCTATCTATCTATCTATCTATCTATCTATCTATCTATCTATCTATCTATCTATCTATCTATCTATCTATCTATCTATCTATCTATCTATCTATCTATCTATCTATCTATCTATCTATCTATCTATCTATCTATCTATCTATCTATCTATCTATCTATCTATCTATCTATCTATCTATCTATCTATCTATCTATCTATCTATCTATCTATCTATCTATCTATCTATCTATCTATCTATCTATCTATCTATCTATCTATCTATCTATCTATCTATCTATCTATCTATCTATCTATCTATCTATCTATCTATCTATCTATCTATCTATCTATCTATCTATCTATCTATCTATCTATCTATCTATCTATCTATCTATCTATCTATCTATCTATCTATCTATCTATCTATCTATCTATCTATCTATCTATCTATCTATCTATCTATCTATCTATCTATCTATCTATCTATCTATCTATCTATCTATCTATCTATCTATCTATCTATCTATCTATCTATCTATCTCTATCTATCTATCTATCATCTATCTATCTATCTATCTATCTATCTATCTATCTATCTATCTATCTATCTATCTATCTATCTATATCTATATCTATATCTATCTATATCTATATCTATATCTATATCTATATCTATATCTATATCTATATCTATATCTATATCTATATCTATATCTATATCTATATCTATATCTATATCTATATCTATATCTATATCTATATCTATATCTATATCTATATCTATATCTATATCTATATCTATATCTATATCTATATCTATATCTATATCTATATCTATATCTATATCTATATCTATATCTATATCTATATCTATATCTATATCTATATCTATATCTATATCTATATCTATATCTATATCTATATCTATATCTATATCTATATCTATATCTATATCTATATCTATATCTATATCTATATCTATATCTATATCTATATCTATATCTATATCTATATCTATATCTATATCTATATCTATATCTATATCTATATCTATATCTATATCTATATCTATATCTATATCTATATCTATATCTATATCTATATCTATATCTATATCTATATCTATATCTATATCTATATCTATATCTATATCTATATCTATATCTATATCTATATCTATATCTATATCTATATCTATATCTATATCTATATCTATATCTATATCTATATCTATATCTATATCTATATCTATATCTATATCTATATCTATATCTATATCTATATCTATATCTATATCTATATCTATATCTATATCTATATCTATATCTATATCTATATCTATATCTATATCTATATCTATATCTATATCTATATCTATATCTATATCTATATCTATATCTATATCTATATCTATATCTATATCTATATCTATATCTATATCTATATCTATATCTATATCTATATCTATATCTATATCTATATCTATATCTATATCTATATCTATATCTATATCTATATCTATATCTATATCTATATCTATATCTATATCTATATCTATATCTATATCTATATCTATATCTATATCTATATCTATATCTATATCTATATCTATATCTATATCTATATCTATATCTATATCTATATCTATATCTATATCTATATCTATATCTATATCTATATCTATATCTATATCTATATCTATATCTATATCTATATCTATATCTATATCTATATCTATATCTATATCTATATCTATATCTATATCTATATCTATATCTATATCTATATCTATATCTATATCTATATCTATATCTATATCTATATCTATATCTATATCTATATCTATATCTATATCTATATCTATATCTATATCTATATCTATATCTATATCTATATCTATATCTATATCTATATCTATATCTATATCTATATCTATATCTATATCTATATCTATATCTATATCTATATCTATATCTATATCTATATCTATATCTATATCTATATCTATATCTATATCTATATCTTATCTATATCTATATCTATATCTATATCTATATCTATATCTATATCTATATCTATATCTATATCTATATCTATATCTATATCTATATCTATATCTATATCTATATCTATATCTATATCTATATCTATATCTATATCTATATCTATATCTATATCTATATCTATATCTATATCTATATCTATATCTATATCTATATCTATATCTATATCTATATCTATATCTATATCTATATCTATATCTATATCTATATCTATATCTATATCTATATCTATATCTATATCTATATCTATATCTATATCTATATCTATATCTATATCTATATCTATATCTATATCTATATCTATATCTATATCTATATCTATATCTATATCTATATCTATATCTATATCTATATCTATATCTATATCTATATCTATATCTATATCTATATCTATATCTATATCTATATCTATATCTATATCTATATCTATATCTATATCTATATCTATATCTATATCTATATCTATATCTATATCTATATCTATATCTATATCTATATCTATATCTATATCTATATCTATATCTATATCTATATCTATATCTATATCTATATCTATATCTATATCTATATCTATATCTATATCTATATCTATATCTATATCTATATCTATATCTATATCTATATCTATATCTATATCTATATCTATATCTATATCTATATCTATATCTATATCTATATCTATATCTATATCTATATCTATATCTATATCTATATCTATATCTATATCTATATCTATATCTATATCTATATCTATATCTATATCTATATCTATATCTATATCTATATCTATATCTATATCTATATCTATATCTATATCTATATCTATATCTATATCTATATCTATATCTATATCTATATCTATATCTATATCTATATCTATATCTATATCTATATCTATATCTATATCTATATCTATATCTATATCTATATCTATATCTATATCTATATCTATATCTATATCTATATCTATATCTATATCTATATCTATATCTATATCTATATCTATATCTATATCTATATCTATATCTATATCTATATCTATATCTATATCTATATCTATATCTATATCTATATCTATATCTATATCTATATCTATATCTATATCTATATCTATATCTATATCTATATCTATATCTATATCTATATCTATATCTATATCTATATCTATATCTATATCTATATCTATATCTATATCTATATCTATATCTATATCTATATCTATATCTATATCTATATCTATATCTATATCTATATCTATATCTATATCTATATCTATATCTATATCTATATCTATATCTATATCTATATCTATATCTATATCTATATCTATATCTATATCTATATCTATATCTATATCTATATCTATATCTATATCTATCTATCTATCTATCTATCTATCTATCTATCTATCTATCTATCTATCTATCTATCTATCTATCTATCTATCTATCTATCTATCTATCTATCTATCTATCTA
>JAXIVJ010008779.1:22500-25000 GCA_036785665.1 Chirona hameri | reverse complement strand
TATATCTATATCTATATCTATATCTATATCTATATCTATATCTATATCTATATCTATATCTATATCTATATCTATATCTATATCTATATCTATATCTATATCTATATCTATATCTATATCTATATCTATATCTATATCTATATCTATATCTATATCTATATCTATATCTATATCTATATCTATATCTATATCTATATCTATATCTATATCTATATCTATATCTATATCTATATCTATATCTATATCTATATCTATATCTATATCTATATCTATATCTATATCTATATCTATATCTATATCTATATCTATATCTATATCTATATCTATATCTATATCTATATCTATATCTATATCTATATCTATATCTATATCTATATCTATATCTATATCTATATCTATATCTATATCTATATCTATATCTATATCTATATCTATATCTATATCTATATCTATATCTATATCTATATCTATATCTATATCTATATCTATATCTATATCTATATCTATATCTATATCTATATCTATATCTATATCTATATCTATATCTATATCTATATCTATATCTATATCTATATCTATATCTATATCTATATCTATATCTATATCTATATCTATATCTATATCTATATCTATATCTATATCTATATCTATATCTATATCTATATCTATATCTATATCTATATCTATATCTATATCTATATCTATATCTATATCTATATCTATATCTATATCTATATCTATATCTATATCTATATCTATATCTATATCTATATCTATATCTATATCTATATCTATATCTATATCTATATCTATATCTATATCTATATCTATATCTATATCTATATCTATATCTATATCTATATCTATATCTATATCTATATCTATATCTATATCTATATCTATATCTATATCTATATCTATATCTATATCTATATCTATATCTATATCTATATCTATATCTATATCTATATCTATATCTATATCTATATCTATATCTATATCTATATCTATATCTATATCTATATCTATATCTATATCTATATCTATATCTATATCTATATCTATATCTATATCTATATCTATATCTATATCTATATCTATATCTATATCTATATCTATATCTATATCTATATCTATATCTATATCTATATCTATATCTATATCTATATCTATATCTATATCTATATCTATATCTATATCTATATCTATATCTATATCTATATCTATCTATCTATCTATCTATCTATCTATCTATCTATCTATCTATCTATCTATCTATCTATCTATCTATCTATCTATCTATCTATCTATCTATCTATCTATCTATCTATCTATCTATCTATCTATCTATCTATCTATCTATCTATCTATCTATCTATCTATCTATCTATCTATCTATCTATCTATCTATCTATCTATCTATCTATCTATCTATCTATCTATCTATCTATCTATCTATCTATCTATCTATCTATCTATCTATCTATCTATCTATCTATCTATCTATCTATCTATCTATCTATCTATCTATCTATCTATCTGTCTATCTGTCTATCTGTCTATCTGTCTATCTGTCTATCTGTCTATCTGTCTATCTGTCTATCTGTCTATCTGTCTATCTGTCTATCTGTCTATCTGTCTATCTGTCTATCTGTCTATCTGTCTATCTGTCTATCTGTCTATCTGTCTATCTGTCTATCTGTCTATCTGTCTATCTGTCTATCTGTCTATCTGTCTATCTGTCTATCTGTCTATCTGTCTATCTGTCTATCTGTCTATCTGTCTATCTGTCTATCTGTCTATCTGTCTATCTGTCTATCTGTCTATCTGTCTATCTGTCTATCTGTCTATCTGTCTATCTGTCTATCTGTCTATCTGTCTATCTGTCTATCTGTCTATCTGTCTATCTGTCTATCTGTCTATCTGTCTATCTGTCTATCTGTCTATCTGTCTATCTGTCTATCTGTCTATCTGTCTATCTGTCTATCTGTCTATCTGTCTATCTGTCTATCTGTCTATCTGTCTATCTGTCTATCTGTCTATCTGTCTATCTGTCTATCTGTCTATCTGTCTATCTGTCTATCTGTCTATCTGTCTATCTGTCTATCTGTCTATCTGTCTATCTGTCTATCTGTCTATCTGTCTATCTGTCTATCTGTCTATCTGTCTATCTGTTTATCTATCTATCTATCTATATATCTATCTATCTATCTATCTATCTATCTATCTATCTATCTATCTATCTATCTATCTATCTATCTATCTATCTATCTATCTATCTATCTATCTATCTATCTATCTATCTATCTATCTATCTATCTATCTATCTATCTATCTATCTATCTATCTATCTATCTATCTATCTATCTATCTATCTATCTATCTATCTATCTATCTATCTATCTATCTATCTATCTATCTATCTATCTATCTATCTATCTATCTATCTATCTATCTATCTATCTATCTATCTATCTATCTATCTATCTATCTATCTATC
>JAXIVJ010008779.1:17500-20000 GCA_036785665.1 Chirona hameri | reverse complement strand
TCTATATCTATATCTATATCTATATCTATATCTATATCTATATCTATATCTATATCTATATCTATATCTATATCTATTATATCTATATCTATATCTATATCTATATCTATATCTATATCTATATCTATATCTATATCTATATCTATATCTATATCTATATCTATATCTATATCTATATCTATATCTATATCTATATCTATATCTATATCTATATCTATATCTATATCTATATCTATATCTATATCTATATCTATATCTATATCTATATCTATATCTATATCTATATCTATATCTATATCTATATCTATATCTATATCTATATCTATATCTATATCTATATCTATATCTATATCTATATCTATATCTATATCTATATCTATATCTATATCTATATCTATATCTATATCTATATCTATATCTATATCTATATCTATATCTATATCTATATCTATATCTATATCTATATCTATATCTATATCTATATCTATATCTATATCTATATCTATATCTATATCTATATCTATATCTATATCTATATCTATATCTATATCTATATCTATATCTATATCTATATCTATATCTATATCTATATCTATATCTATATCTATATCTATATCTATATCTATATCTATATCTATATCTATATCTATATCTATATCTATATCTATATCTATATCTATATCTATATCTATATCTATATCTATATCTATATCTATATCTATATCTATATCTATATCTATATCTATATCTATATCTATATCTATATCTATATCTATATCTATATCTATATCTATATCTATATCTATATCTATATCTATATCTATATCTATATCTATATCTATATCTATATCTATATCTATATCTATATCTATATCTATATCTATATCTATATCTATATCTATATCTATATCTATATCTATATCTATATCTATATCTATATCTATATCTATATCTATATCTATATCTATATCTATATCTATATCTATATCTATATCTATATCTATATCTATATCTATATCTATATCTATATCTATATCTATATCTATATCTATATCTATATCTATATCTATATCTATATCTATATCTATATCTATATCTATATCTATATCTATATCTATATCTATATCTATATCTATATCTATATCTATATCTATATCTATATCTATATCTATATCTATATCTATATCTATATCTATATCTATATCTATATCTATATCTATATCTATATCTATATCTATATCTATATCTATATCTATATCTATATCTATATCTATATCTATATCTATATCTATATCTATATCTATATCTATATCTATATCTATATCTATATCTATATCTATATCTATATCTATATCTATATCTATATCTATATCTATATCTATATCTATATCTATATCTATATCTATATCTATATCTATATCTATATCTATATCTATATCTATATCTATATCTATATCTATATCTATATCTATATCTATATCTATATCTATATCTATATCTATATCTATATCTATATCTATATCTATATCTATATCTATATCTATATCTATATCTATATCTATATCTATATCTATATCTATATCTATATCTATATCTATATCTATATCTATATCTATATCTATATCTATATCTATATCTATATCTATATCTATATCTATATCTATATCTATATCTATATCTATATCTATATCTATATCTATATCTATATCTATATCTATATCTATATCTATATCTATATCTATATCTATATCTATATCTATATCTATATCTATATCTATATCTATATCTATATCTATATCTATATCTATATCTATATCTATATCTATATCTATATCTATATCTATATCTATATCTATATCTATATCTATATCTATATCTATATCTATATCTATATCTATATCTATATCTATATCTATATCTATATCTATATCTATATCTATATCTATATCTATATCTATATCTATATCTATATCTATATCTATATCTATATCTATATCTATATCTATATCTATATCTATATCTATATCTATATCTATATCTATATCTATATCTATATCTATATCTATATCTATATCTATATCTATATCTATATCTATATCTATATCTATATCTATATCTATATCTATATCTATATCTATATCTATATCTATATCTATATCTATATCTATATCTATATCTATATCTATATCTATATCTATATCTATATCTATATCTATATCTATATCTATATCTATATCTATATCTATATCTATATCTATATCTATATCTATATCTATATCTATATCTATATCTATATCTATATCTATATCTATATCTATATCTATATCTATATCTATATCTATATCTATATCTATATCTATATCTATATCTATATCTATATCTATATCTATATCTATATCTATATCTATATCTATATCTATATCTATATCTATATCTATATCTATATCTATATCTATATCTATATCTATATCTATATCTATATCTATATCTATATCTATAT
>JAXIVJ010008779.1:0-2500 GCA_036785665.1 Chirona hameri | reverse complement strand
CTATATCTATATCTATATCTATATCTATCTATCTATATCTATATCTATATATCTATCTATCTATCTATCTATCTATCTATCTATATCTATCTATATCTATATCTATATCTATCTATCTATCTATCTATCTATCTATCTATCTATATCTATCTATCTATCTATCTATCTATCTATCTATCTATCTATCTATCTATCTATCTATATCTATCTATCTATCTATCTATCTATCTATCTATCTATCTATCTATCTATCTATCTATCTATCTATCTATCTATCTATCTATCTATCTATCTATCTATCTATCTATCTATCTATCTATCTATCTATCTATCTATCTATCTATCTATCTATCTATCTATCTATCTATCTATCTATCTATCTATCTATCTATCTATCTATCTATCTATCTATCTATCTATCTATCTATCTATCTATCTATCTATCTATCTATCTATCTATCTATCTATCTATCTATCTATCTATCTATCTATCTATCTATCTATCTATCTATCTATCTATCTATCTATCTATCTATCTATCTATCTATCTATCTATCTATCTATCTATCTATCTATCTATCTATCTATCTATCTATCTATCTATCTATCTATCTATCTATCTATCTATCTATCTATCTATCTATCTATCTATCTATCTATATCTATCTATCTATCTATCTATCTATCTATCTATCTATCTATCTATCTATCTATCTATCTATCTATCTATCTATCTATCTATCTATATCTATCTATCTATCTATCTATCTATCTATCTATCTATCTATCTATCTATCTATCTATCTATCTATCTATCTATCTATCTATCTATCTATCTATCTATCTATCTATCTATCTATCTATCTATCTATCTATCTATCTATCTATCTATCTATCTATCTATCTATCTATCTATCTATCTATCTATCTATCTATCTATCTATCTATCTATCTATCTATCTATCTATATCTATATCTATATCTATATCTATCTATATCTATATCTATATCTATATCTATATCTATATCTATCTATATCTATATCTATATCTATATCTATATCTATATCTATATCTATATCTATATCTATATCTATATCTATATCTATATCTATATCTATATCTATATCTATATCTATATCTATATCTATATCTATATCTATATCTATATCTATATCTATATCTATATCTATATCTATATCTATATCTATATCTATATCTATATCTATATCTATATCTATATCTATATCTATATCTATATCTATATCTATATCTATATCTATATCTATATCTATATCTATATCTATATCTATATCTATATCTATATCTATATCTATATCTATATCTATATCTATATCTATATCTATATCTATATCTATATCTATATCTATATCTATATCTATATCTATATCTATATCTATATCTATATCTATATCTATATCTATATCTATATCTATATCTATATCTATATCTATATCTATATCTATATCTATATCTATATCTATATCTATATCTATATCTATATCTATATCTATATCTATATCTATATCTATATCTATATCTATATCTATATCTATATCTATATCTATATCTATATCTATATCTATATCTATATCTATATCTATATCTATATCTATATCTATATCTATATCTATATCTATATCTATATCTATATCTATATCTATATCTATATCTATATCTATATCTATATCTATATCTATATCTATATCTATATCTATATCTATATCTATATCTATATCTATATCTATATCTATATCTATATCTATATCTATATCTATATCTATATCTATATCTATATCTATATCTATATCTATATCTATATCTATATCTATATCTATATCTATATCTATATCTATATCTATATCTATATCTATATCTATATCTATATCTATATCTATATCTATATCTATATCTATATCTATATCTATATCTATATCTATATCTATATCTATATCTATATCTATATCTATATCTATATCTATATCTATATCTATATCTATATCTATATCTATATCTATATCTATATCTATATCTATATCTATATCTATATCTATATCTATATCTATATCTATATCTATATCTATATCTATATCTATATCTATATCTATATCTATATCTATATCTATATCTATATCTATATCTATATCTATATCTATATCTATATCTATATCTATATCTATATCTATATCTATATCTATATCTATATCTATATCTATATCTATATCTATATCTATATCTATATCTATATCTATATCTATATCTATATCTATATCTATATCTATATCTATATCTATATCTATATCTATATCTATATCTATATCTATATCTATATCTATATCTATACTATCTATATCTATATCTATATCTATATCTATATCTATATCTATATCTATATCTATATCTATATCTATATCTATATCTATATCTATATCTATATCTATATCTATATCTATATCTATATCTATATCTATATCTATATC
>JAXIVJ010008778.1:0-53934 GCA_036785665.1 Chirona hameri | reverse complement strand
CCCCACGCACGGCGAAGGTGGCGTCGAGCAGCACCGGCACGGCGCGGGTTAATCGATTAAAGTAGGTAACGAGAGCGAATGCTTTTTCCCATAATAATCACTTTTTCTAATTTTTAAAGCAAACATGAATACCACGAATGCTTTTTTTTCTCCGTCGGTCCAGCTTACATACCAGGACAGTTATTCGACACCCACAGACGTATGTACCCACTACCCATCCAACAAAAGGCAACAACAAAGGTCAACAATCAACATACATACGTGCTAAACACGCAACAGAATCATTCCTGGATGTTTCCTGGATGTTTCCTGGATGTTTCCTGGATCCTCCCTGGATGTTTTCCTGAATGTTTCCTGGATCCTCTCTGGATGTTTCGTGGATGTTTCCTGAATCCTCCCTGGATGTTTCGTGGATGTTTCCTGGATCCTCCCTGGATGTTTCCTGAATGTTTCCTGAATGTTTCCTGGATGTTTCGTGGATGTTTCCTGAATCCTCCCTGGATGTTTCCTGGGATGTTTCCTGAATCCTCCCTGGATGATTCCTGGATGTTTCCTGAATCCTCCCTGGATGTTTGCTGGATGTTTCCTGAATCCTCCCTGGATGGTTCCTGGATGTTTCCTGGATCTTCCCTGGATGTTTGCTGATTGTTTTCCTGAATGTTTCCTGGATGTTTTGTGGATGTTTCCTGAATCCCTCCCTGGATGTTTCCTGGATGTTTCCTGAATCCTCCCTGGATGTTTGCTGATTGTTTCCTGAATCCACCCTGGATGTTTTATGGTTGTTTCCTGGACGCCTCTAGTCCATGCATCCAGGCAATAACAGATGCGATCAGCTGTTTGAACTTGTATATGTCGAGGTAATGGCCCCGGCACTTTTCGAAAGTTGGGGGACATTAGCATTTTGAAGTCCATTCTTTCCATACAATCCCATAATTCCATGTGCTTAATATTACAATCCGAAAATGTTGGAGAGCGGACGCGTCCCCCCGATTTCGGCGCCCATGACATCAGAAACAGGTGCGCAGGAATCCTTGTTTCTCCCGTCTACCCCATCGTTCACCCCATCACATTCACCACCACCACGGCACCCGCAGTCTGGCCATGCAATCAGCGTTATCGGCGCTCCTGCCGTCTGTCGGGACAGGCCGCCGATCAGACAAGGCTCTCACCGGGAAGCCGGCCTGCGTCGCCGCCTCCTCTCCGCCAGATTGGTGATGGTGGGGGCGGGGGGGGGGGGGGGGGCATGAACGGAGCCGCCGGGCGCTCGGCCGCGGAGACCCAGACATCTGCCGGACGCCCCCGGGCGGCGGAAATAGCATCAGGCGGGATTCGAGTGGTTTGCGGGTGTGGGGGGGGGGGGGGGGGGTCTAAAAGAGATGATGCGCTACTTCGAATGACTCCGTTTTCGACGTGGACAGGAAAGGAGGGTAAGAAACGAACACATGCTCGTTATATACGGAGAAGCAAGGTATCATGTGTTCTGTATGATTTCGTTTTCTTACGTGGCCCCCCGTGTTTACCTCCGGCCGTCTGTTCACCCCGTGTTTACCTCCGGCCGTCTGCTCACCCCGTGTTTACCTCCGGCCGTCTGCTCACCCCGTGTTTACCTCCGGCCGTCTGCTCCCCCCGTGTTTACCTCCGGCCGTCTGTTCACCCCGTGTTTACCTCCGGCCGTCTGCTCACCCCGTGTTTACCTCCGGCCGTCTGCTCACCCCGTGTTTACTTCCGGCCGTCTGCTCACCCCGTGTTTACCTCCGGCCGTCTGCTCACCCCGTGTTTACCTCCGGCCGTCTGATCACCCCGTGTTTACCTCCGGCCGTCTGCTCACCCCGTGTTTACCTCCGGCCGTCTGCTCACCCCGTGTTTACCTCCGGCCGTCTGCTCACCCCGTGTTTACCTCCGGCCGTCTGTTTACCCCGTGTTTACCTCCGGCCGTCTGCTCACCCCGTGTTTACCTCCGGCCGTCTGTTCACCCCGTGTTTACCTCCGGCCGTCTGCTCACCCCGTGTTTACCTCCGGCCGTCTGCTCACCCCGTGTTTACCTCCGGCCGTCTGCTCACCCCGTGTTTACTTCCGGCCGTCTGCTCACCCCGTGTTTATCTCCGGCCGTCTGCTCACCCCGTGTTTACCTCCGGCCGTCTGCTCACCCCGTGTTTACCTCCGGCCGTCTGCTCACCCCGTGTTTACCTCCGGCCGTCTGCTCACCCCGTGTTTACCTCCGGCCGTCTGCTCACCCCGTGTTTACCTCCGGCCGTCTGCTCACCCCGTGTTTACCTCCGGCCGTCTGTTTACCCCGTGTTTACCTCCGGCCGTCTGCTCACCCCGTGTTTACCTCCGGCCGTCTGTTCACCCCGTGTTTACCTCCGGCCGTCTGCTCACCCCGTGTTTACCTCCGGCCGTCTGTTTACCCCGTGTTTACCTCCGGCCGTCTGCTCACCCCGTGTTTACCTCCGGCCGTCTGCTCACCCCGTGTTTACCTCCGGCCGTCTGTTTACCCCGTGTTTACCTCCGGCCGTCTGCTCACCCCGTGTTTACCTCCGGCCGTCTGTTTACCCCGTGTCTACCTCCGGCCGTCTGCTCACCCCGTGTTTACCTCCGGCTGTCTGCTCACCCCGTGTTTACCTCCGGCCGTCTGTTTACCCCGTGTCTACCTCCGGCCGTCTGTTCACCCCGTGTTTACTTCCGGCCGTCTGATGCTTCCGTTCACCTACCGATACGGGTGAGAAATGTCACCGGCCAAGGCCGCCACTGTTGGCGAAATGTCACCGGCCAAGGCCGCCACTGTTGGCGAAATGTCACCGGCCAAGGCCGCCACTGTTGGTGGAATGTCACCGGCCAAGGCTGCCACTGTTGGTGGAATGTCACCGGCCAAGGCCGCCACTGTTGGCGGAATGTCACCGGCCAAGGCCGCCACTGTTGGCGAAATCTCACCGGCCAAGGCTGCCACTGTTGGCGGAATGTCACCGGCCAAGGCCGCCACTGTTGGCGAAATGTCACCGGCCAAGACCACCACTGTTGGCGAAATGTCACCGGCCAAGGCTGCCACTGTTGGCGAAATGTTACCGGCCAAGGCCGCCACTGTTGGCGGAATGTCACCGGCCAAGGCCGTCACTGTTGGCGGAATGTCACCGGCCAAGGCCGCCACTGTTGGCGGAATGTCACCGGCCAAGGCCGCCACTGTTGGCGAAATGTCACCGGCTAAGGCCGCCACTGTTGGTGGAATGTCACCGGCCAAGGCTGCCACTGTTGGTGGAATGTCACCGGCCAAGGCCGCCACTGTTGGCGGAATGTCACCGGCCAAGGCCGCCACTGTTGGCGAAATGTCACCGGCCAAGGCCGCCACTGTTGGCGAAATGTCACCGGCCAAGGCCGCCACTGTTGGCGAAATGTCACTGGCCAAGGCCGCCACTGTTGGCGAAATGTCACCGGCCAAGACCGTCACTGTTGGCGAAATGTCACCGGCCAAGACCGCCACTGTTGGCGGAATGTCACTGGCCAAGACCGCCACTGTTGGCGAAATCTTACCGGCCAAGGCTGCCACTGTTGGCGGAATGTCACCAGCCAAGGCCGCCACTGTTGGCGGAATGTCACTGGCCAAGACCGCCACTGTTGGCGAAATCTCACCGGCCAAGGCTGCCACTGTTGGCGGAATGTCACCGGCCAAGGCCGCCACTGTTGGCGAAATGTCACCGGCCAAGGTCGCCACTGTAGGCGAAATGTCACCCTCCAAGGCTGCCACTGTTGGCGGAATGTCACCGGCCAAGGCTGCCACTGTTGGCGAAATGTCACCGGCCAAGGCCGCCACTGTTGGCGAAATGTCACCGGCCAAGACCACCACTGTTGGCGAAATGTCACCGGCCAAGGCTGCCACTGTTGGCGAAATGTTACCGGCCAAGGCCGCCACTGTTGGCGGAATGTCACCGGCCAAGGCCGTCACTGTTGGCGGAATGTCACCGGCCAAGGCCGCCACTGTTGGCGGAATGTCACCGGTCAAGGCCGCCACTGTTGGCGAAATGTCACCGGCCAAGGCCGCCACTGTAGGCGAAATGTCACCGGCCAAGGCTGCCACTGTTGGCGGAATGTCACCGGCCAAGGCCACCACTGTTGGCGAAATGTCACCGGCCAAGGCCGCCACTGTTGGCGAAATGTCACCGGCCAAGGCCGCCACTGTATGCGAAATGTCACCGGCCAAGGCTGCCACTGTTGGCGGAATGACACCGGCCAAGGCCACCACTGTTGGCGAAATGTCACCGGCCAAGGTCGCCACTGTAGGCGAAATGTCACCGGCCAAGGCCGCCACTGTTGGCGGAATGTCACCGGCCAAGACCACCACTGTTGTCGAAATGTCACCGGCCAAGGCCACCACTGTTGGCGAAATGTCACCGGCCAAGGCCACCACTGTTGGCGAAATGTCACCGGCCAAGGCCGCCACTGTAGGCGAAATGTCACCGGCCAAGGCTGCCACTGTTGGCGGAATGTCACCGGCCAAGGCCACCACTGTTGGCGAAATGTCACCGGCCAAGGTCGCCACTGTAGGCGAAATGTCACCGGCCAAGGCCGCCACTGTTGGCGGAATGTCACCGGCCAAGACCACCACTGTTGTCGAAATGTCACCGGCCAAGGCCACCACTGTTGGCGAAATGTCACCGGCCAAGGCCACCACTGTTGGCGAAATGTCACCGGCCAAGGCCACCACTGTTGGCGAAATGTCACCGGCCAAGACCACCACTGTTGGCGAAATGTCACCGGCCAAGGCCACCACTGTTGGCAAAATGTCACCGGCCAAGACCGCCACTGTTGGCGAAATGTCACCGGCCAAGGCTGCCACTGTTGTCGAAATGTCACCGGCCAAGACCGCCACTGTTGGCGAAATGTCACCGGCCAAGGCTGCCACTGTTGTCGAAATGTCACCGGCCAAGACCACCACTGTTGGCGAAATGTCACCGGCCAAGGCCGCCACTGTTGGCGGAATGTCACCGGTCAAGGCCGCCACTGTTGGCGGAATGTCACCGGCCAAGGCCGCCACTGTTGGCGAAATGTCACCGGCCAAGGTCGCCACTGTTGTCGGACACATTGCATCGTGTCCTGATAGCAAACGCGCCACCCTCGAGCCATGCTCAAACGTTATAAGGAGAACCAATGACCATCAATGACCAATGACCATGACCATGAACCAATGACCATCAATGTGTAGCAGGGGTGTGGTTTTATGAAAATAGCTGTGGGTGCCCAAACTGAAATGTATCCCCCCCCCCTCCCCCTCCAGCAACCAACACAAAACATTGGTGCTGGTTTTTCGTAGATAGGGGAAGGTGGGAGAATTTGGATCACTGCGATGGCGAAAACTCCAGTGAGTTTGATCATGACGATGATAATAGAGAAAATAACCGGTAACCTCATTATAAATAAATAAATAAATTGAGCCCGAAGTTATACTGTTCAAACAATAGTCTGTTCAGGCTTCATCGGCAATGGTTTTCCAGATTTTAACAGATTTATTTGGAAAAATATATGGACGTTGAAGTAAATATATGTGCATTGTGCATCGAACAACTTCAAGCATAAAATAAAACGAGGCTTTAATAAGTTTATGTTCAGTTTTTTTGACAGCTAGTGTCATGGCAAAATGTATTATGTGCTAGGAAAAGTGCGATCATAACGGCTGGCAATATTTCAAACTGATGCTGGACCTACTGCCCAATCATCTGACGAGCAGTGAAATCCTGATCTCGAAAAAAAACTATTTTAGTTTTTCATTATTATGCATTTTGAAACATGTTCTTGGTTGTGGGTGCCGAAAGACTATTGTGGGTGCTCATTTCAGCTTTGTGGGTGCCAGGGCACCTACAAAGAGATAGGAAACCACACCTCTGATGTGTATAAATAGGGGGCATGGGCGTATGACGTATGGACAAACTTTTTGGTAGTTGTCTTGTCTGATTCCTTTATTTTGTTAAATGAGGACAATTAGAGCAAAAGGTATACACCACGACACCAATATGAGAAGAGCTCAAAGCCATACAGAAATCTCGCAAAGGGGGATTGGGGTTCCCTAGTTAAAATACGGTCAAAATTTCGCTGGTCTCAATTTTATGAACTGTTTCTACATCCCCGCATTCGATCAGTGGAAACAGGCCGCAAGAGAACCGTGTTCCCTAAATCAACAGCCCGGTTTGCGAAATGCCGGTCACCTGTCACCTGCCACCTGTCGCCTGCTTAAAAAAATTAAATCAGCGAAATGCCGGTCACCTGTCACCTGCCACCTGTCGCCTGCCACCTGTCACCTGTCATATGCCACCTGTCACATATTACCTGTCACATACCTTGATGATTTAAAAGCCACAACCATTTATAGATAGGTACTAAATTTGCGTGGCAGATATTAGTGATAGGTACCTGAAATTAAAATATTCGCAATATTGTGCTGAAGTAGACTTTATTACAGCCATGAAAAGGTGAATGTTAAAGTAATCATATGTAACATGCTATAGTTGGCGCTAGAGCCCTTCATGGAATGGGAATCCCCATGGAACCCATGGAACCTGATGGAAATGGATGGGAATGGGGCCATTTTTGGAAATGTAACGGGTTGGAACGGGTTTGGGACAGACCACATAATTTTTTAGCGCCACAAAAAGTGAAATATGCTGAAACGAGTGGGAATGGGAGCCCCATCAATTATGAATTCGGACTGGAACGGTTTGGGTCTGGCTGAATGGGCTGGAAAGGGATGGTGGCTGAACATGTGTCCCATGAAGGGCTCTAGTTGGCGCTCCACCAAGGCGTGGGACTGTCAACGTGTTCAGTAAACTGTACATTGCAGTCAGCATAAGATCGTCCCCCTACTCTGCTAAATTAATTAAATGTCCTAGTTTCGAATGTTTTTCTTCATAAATAGGGGGTGTCATAATTTAACTTCCAAAACATTTGCCAATGACATTTCATGCGACCCGATGATTATTTCTCGACAGCGCGATTTTCATCAACATCACCACTTTCCGGCCTCTCAGACCGACAAAGACTGATCACCGTCTTCCATAAGATCCGTAGACCAAACAGCGGCCTCGCGGCCCTCGCTGAGCCCTTCGCCTCATTGACGGGAAAGGCTTTTTGCTCGGCGGCTCCATCGTCTCAGATGACGTCACAGAAGCGTTATCGACTCAGAACGCCGTCCATTAGTATCCACTTATGACGTCACAGAAGCGTTATCGACTCAGAACGCCGTCCATTAGTATCCGCTTATGACGTCACAGAAGCGCTATCGACTCAAAACGCCGTCCATTAGTATCCGCTTATGACGTCACAGAAGCGCTATCGACTCAAAACGCCGTCCATTAGTATCCTATTACGGTGACGTCACAGTGACGTCACGGTGCTGGCAAGCTACATGTGAGGCTCACTTATCAGTCGCTATTGTTGCATTGCCATGATGCATTTATTGTACATTAAAGGGACATTGCCACCTCGCGGGCCAATATGGAGTTTTTGGTGTGTATCGGTCGATTAAGCGTGTCCGATTTCACCTGCAAAATTTGGGTCCCGAAACTCCCCCCATTAGATTATAAAAAAAAACATTTGCAGCACTCATGTTTGGCACACGTTCGTAAAATTGGAGTCGCCTCATTACTATTTAGAATCACTTCTTTGCAGACTATTATTTTCTTTTGAATGTTGCAAACTCAACATCACCATTCCGTCAGTGAACTTTAAAATCAAAAAGCGTATGCAGTTAATTATATTTTCAACAACCTTAGTCTCTTTCATAATAAAAGAGCAAGAATTGTTATGGCCCGACTTTGAGACCGTAGGAGATTTGTGACCTATACCTTATAACACAGACTTTCCAAGGTCAAGTCTCGGCGAATTGGTACGCTTCGGCTTTGGGCGGGCTCCAATTCCACAGCCAAACTGGATGAGAGCGGCCATCATGAATACTGAGCACAGCTGGGACCAACGTTTTGGAGTCAGAAATAAATACAAAATGCTTTGCGATACACTGCTTTAGGTGCTGCAGGAGCAAGTTTGAGCTTGAGCATACACGATTGTTGATCCCCACCATTAATTTAAGTTGCTTTTTAGAAATCCTCCGGAGGTGGCAATATTCCTTTAAGTAAGCAGGCTACTTTTGGGACTGTCAACGGAGAATAAGATTTGGGAGGTGTTCCTTAAAACACATCATGTCACTGAAGAAGAAAAAATTGACACCCCTCGACACCTCAAACAGTACACACCCCAAGCACCTTCAACAGTACGAATACAGTTATCCAGGGAATATAATTAAAAAAAATCGCGCCGCTCTGCGACGCCATTGCAATACCATTCAATTGTATACGGGTTAAAACAATGTTTTAATTCGCACCGTTTCGCTGCGCATTTATGCTTTGTTTATATATGTTGTTACTTTCCTATATCATTGTGCAAAATAGTTCGCTTTATCACCTTTTCACCGCACTCTTAAACACACAAAAAAATGTCAGAGAAACAAATGCATATCCAGGGCATAAGATTCACAAATGTTGCGCTGCTGCGGCGCAATTCCTTTAACACGCGCCATGGATGGGGGGGGGGGGGGCGAAATCCACCCACCCCTCCGGTTTGTCGAAGATAGCGAAAAAGCGGCGTCGCGCATCGCCGCAGTTTTTTGCACACCTGTTCAGAAATTAACTTCACACTTGTAAAATTATTGGCCTCGGGTCATCTCAGGTCAGGTCACCAGACTAGGTCACGTAATGATCTCAACTCCAAAACGTTTGCAGTAGTACCACAGCCACAGTTTTACGCCAATCGGTTTCAATCTTGCAGAACTTCATAAGGTCATAGATACCAACAATTTGTTGTTCTCGGATTTATAATATCGGTGACCTAAGGTCAAGTCAAATTTGCGACCGCCAACACTATTTTGTCAATAACTATCGACATAATGAAGATAGAAAAGCTACAATGTTAACAATGTGTTTGTCTGGTCGAGACACGTCTCCCAATATGCAACATGACCGACTTTGGTCACCACTTGACCTTGACCTGAGGTAAAATTTCTCAGTTGACTTAACCCGGTCACAATGAATATGATTCGAAGCGCCTTGACAAGACAAAAGTGATGGCGTAAACATTATTGCTTTATCTTTCTTTATTAAGTAAAAAGTGAATTGCGAAAAACAGTTTTGCAAAAAAATCACCTTTTTGACATTTGATGACCTCTGGAGCCTAAACTATTGACCTGAGCTCAAATCTGATGACTCCTATATCGATTGCATTTTTCAAGGGCTTTCGATTGCTTTTTCTGTTTGCTGCTAACTATCATAGTTCCCCGAGATATTTGGGGGTGTTCGAAGCGAAGTCTTGAAAACTTGAAAATCTGACCCTTGATGACCTCTGGTGACCTTAATATTGACCCGATAAAAAATGAACGAAATACTTTCGAAAGAGCTTGTATTGAGCTATCTAACGTCGTTTTCCGCTTGTCGCTACGTTGCGTGGTTTTCGATATCATAGGGGGAGGCAAGATCCGCCCCTCCCCCCTCCAGGGCTTGTAATTATCAGAGGCCCTCCAGGGCGCGTGTTAACCCTCGCCCTACGGGAGCTTTTTTCACCTTCGCCCTACGGGAGGGGGTTTCGAAGTTACCAGGGGGGCCTGACAGGCCCCCTGGTAACTTCCAAACCAAGCAACTTAGAGTAATGCGGTAAGAACCAGCATGTTCCCTGTCATGAGAGGAATCTAACAGTATGCGATTTTTGTGTTTCAGGTCAACGGGTGACCTTCCAGGTCAGGTGAATGACCTCGGATCGACTACGTCCAGAACAGCGATTTTGCTCTGTCAGAAAACCTAAAAAATAGAAATTGATAAATGTAAATAAAAAGGCATGTTCCTAGACCAGTGTTGTCTCAGAAATACAGAAAAGGTAATTATTTGTTCGTATCTTGTCAAAAGAAGTTCAAAAAAGTAATACCAAAATGACGTCATACGTTGCTTACACTTAGGGAGCCATCACTCAGTCAAAAATAGAGATATTGCTGCAAACGCGTGGCATTGGTGCTGGCAAACGCGTGGCATTGGTCCCGGTCAGGACGAGGGCTCGGTCACAACAGGGCCCGGTCCTTGCATATTCTTGATACGGGCCCGTTCCTGATAGGGGCCCGGTCTTGGTCAGGCCCGATCCAGGCAGGGTCTGATGCTGGCAAACGCGTTTATCATGGGCCCTGTCAGGCGTAGAGCCCGGCTCCCACCATATCTCATATACTCAGCCCTATATCTCGTTGAGCTCATCAATCCATCCCCCCCCCCCTCCCCAACTTCAAACCTGTGGCGGAGCCCTCGGTCACGCAGGTCGGCTATCCGAGCAGACCGCTATCGGCGCTGCCCTCGGGCCGCCGGCCGTGGCAATACCGCCGGACTCGTCCGGCCACACGTGAGCCGGAGCTGTGAAACGGTCCGCAATATAGCGCAGAATAAACGCCGCCGACCCCTCTATCGACACCGCCCCGGGGGAGGGAGGGGTGTTGACTCGGCGCCGGAGCTGCAGGCCGCAGACCAGAGCACACCGAGTACCTGCCCGAGTGCAGCGTATAGAGACAGATGAATCAAGCGCCCTATACGTGCAGCCGATATAGCGTGTAGAGACAGCCCGAGTGCAGCCCGAGTGCAGCGTGTAGAGACAGATGAATCAAGCGCCCAAGACGTGCAGCCGATATAATGACCAGGACATAGTTGATTTACTGGGCTTATTATTGTTTGATTAGCTCATCCGACAGTAGTTTATCAATTCTGATTTATAAGCAAAAGGCTTGAAGCTGACCTGTAAAATGTATACAGGTTAATTCCACGGACGTTAACTGCCGACGCAGTTGTATAAGCTCGTGGCGACACTGCACTGTGCACACCGAGCCATACCGTATTGATGACAGGTGACAGGTGACATGTGACAGGTGACAGGTGACAGGTGACAAGTGGAAGGCGACATGTGACAGGTGGTATGTGATAGGTGATATGTGACAGGTGACAGGTGACAGGTGATAGGTGACATGTGGAAGGCGACAGGTGACATGTGGTATGTGACAGGTGACAGGTGACAGGTGGCAGGTGATAGGTGACATGTGGAAGGCGACAGGTGACAGGTGACAGGTGACAGGTGATAGGTGACAGGTGGAAGGCGACAGGTGACAGGTGGTATGTGACAGGTAATATGTGACAGGTGGCATATGACAGGTGACAGGTGGCAGGCGACAGGTGGCAGGTGACAGGTGACCGGCATTTCGCTGATTTAATTTTTTTTAAATCACCACAAAATCATAATTTTCAAAGATGTTAGAAAAACCGGAATACATGTGAGAGAACTGAGTATGGACAATACCCAAACCAAATTTCAAAGCAATATCTCTATTTTTGGACTGAGTGATGGCTCCCTAAGTGTAAGCAACATATGACGTCATTTTGGTGTTACTTTTTTGAACTTCTTTTGACAAGATACGAACAAATAATTACCTTTTCTGTATTTCTGAGACAAAACTGGTCTAGGAACATGCCTTTTTATTTACATTTATCAATTTCTATTTTTTAGGTTTTCTGACAGAGCAAAATCGCTGTTCTGGACGTAGTCGATCCGAGGTCATTCACCTGACCTGGAAGGTCACCCGTTGACCTGAAACACAAAAATCGCATACTGTTAGATTCCTCTCATGACAGGGAACATGCTGGTTCTTACCGCATTACTCTAAGTTGCTTGGTTTGGAAGTTACCAGGGGGCCTGTCAGGCCCCCCTGGTAACTTCGAAACCCCCCTCCCGTAGGGCGAAGGTGAAAAAAGCTCCCGTAGGGCGAGGGTTAACACGCGCCCTGGAGGGCCTCTGATAATTACAAGCCCTGGAGGGGGGAGGGGCGGATCTTGCCTCCCCCTATGATATCGAAAACCACGCAACGTAGCGACAAGCGGAAAACGACGTTAGATAGCTCAATACAAGCTCTTTCGAAAGTATTTCGTTCATTTTTTATCGGGTCAATATTAAGGTCACCAGAGGTCATCAAGGGTCAGATTTTCAAGTTTTCAAGACCTCGCTTCGAACACCCCCAAATATCTCGGGGAACTATGATAGTTAGCAGCAAACAGAAAAGCAATCGAAAGCCCTTGAAAAATGCAATCGATATAGGAGTCATCAGATTTGAGCTCAGGTCAATAGTTTAGGCTCCAGAGGTCATCAAATGTCAAAAAGGTGATTTTTTTGCAAAACTGTTTTTCGCAAATCACTTTTTACTTAATAAAGAAAGATAAAGCAATAATGTTTACGCCATCACTTTTGTCTTGTCAAGGCGCTTCGAATCATATTCATTGTGACCGGGTTAAGTCAACTGAGAAATTTTACCTCAGGTCAAGGTCAAGTGGTGACCAAAGTCGGTCATGTTGCATATTGGGAGACGTGTCTCGACCAGACAAACACATTGTTAACATTGTAGCTTTTCTATCTTCATTATGTCGATAGTTATTGACAAAATAGTGTTGGCGGTCGCAAATTTGACTTGACCTTAGGTCACCGATATTATAAATCCGAGAACAACAAATTGTTGGTATCTATGACCTTATGAAGTTCTGCAAGATTGAAACCGATTGGCGTAAAACTGTGGCTGTGGTACTACTGCAAACGTTTTGGGTTGAGATCATTACGTGACCTAGTCTGGTGACCTGACCTGAGATGACCCGAGGCCAATAATTTTACAAGTGTGAAGTTAATTTCTGAACAGGTGTGCAAAAAACTGCGGCGATGCGCGACGCCGCTTTTTCGCTATCTTCGACAAACCGGAGGGGTGGGTGGATTTCGCCCCCCCCCCCCCATCCATGGCGCGTGTTAAAGGAATTGCGCCGCAGCAGCGCAACATTTGTGAATCTTATGCCCTGGATATGCATTTGTTTCTCTGACATTTTTTTGTGTGTTTAAGAGTGCGGTGAAAAGGTGATAAAGCGAACTATTTTGCACAATGATATAGGAAAGTAACAACATATATAAACAAAGCATAAATGCGCAGCGAAACGGTGCGAATTAAAACATTGTTTTAACCCGTATACAATTGAATGGTATTGCAATGGCGTCGAAAAGCGGCGCGATTTTTTTTTAATTATCTTCCCTGGATAACTGTATTCGTACTGTTGAAGGTGCTTGGGGTGTGTACTGTTTGAGGTGTCGAGGGGTGTCAATTTTTTCTTCTTCAGTGACATGATGTGTTTTAAGGAACACCTCCCAAATCTTATTCTCCGTTGACAGTCCCAAAAGTAGCCTGCTTACTTAAAGGAATATTGCCACCTCCGGAGGATTTCTAAAAAGCAACTTAAATTAATGGTGGGGATCAACAATCATGTATGCTCAAGCTCAAACTTGCTCCTGCAGCACCTAAAGCAGTGTATCGCAAAGCATTTTGTATTTATTTCTGACCCCAAAACGTTGGTCCCAGCTGTGCTCAGTATTCATGATGGCCGCTCTCATCCAGTTTGGCTGTGGAATTGGAGCCCGCCCAAAGCCGAAGCGTACCAATTCGCCGAGACTTGACCTTGGAAAGTCTGTGTTATAAGGTATAGGTCACAAATCTCCTACGGTCTCAAAGTCGGGCCATAACAATTCTTGCTCTTTTATTATGAAAGAGACTAAGGTTGTTGAAAATATAATTAACTGCATACGCTTTTTGATTTTAAAGTTCACTGACGGAATGGTGATGTTGAGTTTGCAACATTCAAAAGAAAATAATAGTCTGCAAAGAAGTGATTCTAAATAGTAATGAGGCGACTCCAATTTTACGAACGTGTGCCAAACATGAGTGCTGCAAATGTTTTTTTTTTATAATCTAATGGGGGGAGTTTCGGGACCCAAATTTTGCAGGTGAAATCGGACACGCTTAATCGACCGATACACACCAAAAACTCCATATTGGCCCGCGAGGTGGCAATGTCCCTTTAATGTACAATAAATGCATCATGGCAATGCAACAATAGCGACTGATAAGTGAGCCTCACATGCAGCTTGCCAGCACCGTGACGTCACTGTGACGTCACCGTAATAGGATACTAATGGACGGCGTTTTGAGTCGATAGCGCTTCTGTGACGCCATAAGCGGATACTAATGGACGGCGTTCTGAGTCGATAACGCTTCTGTGACGTCATAAGCGGATACTAATGGACGGCGTTCTGAGTCGATAACGCTTCTGTGACGCCATAAGCGGATACTAATGGACGGCGTTCTGAGTCGATAACGCTTCTGTGACGTCATCTGAGACGATGGAGCCGCCGAGCAAAAAGCCTTTCCCGTCAATGAGGCGAAGGGCTCAGCGAGGGCCGCGAGGCCGTTGTTTGGTCTACGGATCTTATGGAAGACGGTGATCAGTCTTTGTCGGTCTGAGAGGCCGGAAAGTGGTGATGTTGATGAAAATCGCGCTGTCGAGAAATAATCATCGGGTCGCATGAAATGTCATTGGCAAATGTTTTGGAAGTTAAATTATGACACCCCCTATTTATGAAGAAAAACATTCGAAACTAGGACATTTAATTAATTTAGCAGAGTAGGGGGACGATCTTATGCTGACTGCAATGTACAGTTTACTGAACACGTTGACAGTCCCACGCCTTGGTGGAGCGCCAACTAGAGCCCTTCATGGGACACATGTTCAGCCACCATCCCTTTCCAGCCCATTCAGCTAGACCCAAACCGTTCCAGTCCGAATTCATAATTGATTGGGCTCCCATTCCCACTCGTTTCAGCATATTTCACTTTTTGTGGCGCTAAAAAATTATGTGGTCTGTCCCAAACCCGTTCCAACCCGTTACATTTCCAAAAATGGCCCCATTCCCATCCATTTCCATCCCGTTCCATGGGTTCCATGGGGATTCCCATTCCATGAAGGGCTCTGGCGCCAACTGTAGCATGTTACATATGATTACTTTAACATTCACCTTTTCATGGCTGTAATAAAGTCTACTTCAGCACAATATTGCGAATATTTTAATTTCAGGTACCTATCACTAATATCTGCCACGCAAATTTAGTACCTATCTATAAATGGTTGTGGCTTTTAAATCATCTGAATGCTGAATGTAAAAGCTTTCATGTGGGTATATTGCGTGTTTAGTGGAAAATTAATCCATTAATTTATGGTGCATCTCCAGAGCATCAACCTCGTCAGTTAAAGGGCCGTCGCGGACCATGATAATGTAATAATGTAGCCTATCATCTTCACAGTGCTGGTTCACAGTGTAGTTCAATACGTGATAATCTAATACACCTATTATCTGCACAGTGCTGCTTCACAGTGTAGTTCAATACGAGATAATGTAATACAACTATCATCTTCACAGTGCTGGTTCACAGTGTAGTTCAATGCGTGATAATGTAATACACCTATCATCTTCACAGTGCTGGTTCACAGTGTAGTTCAATACGTGATAATCTAATACACCTATCATCTTCACAGTGCTGGTTCACAGTGTAGTTCAATACGTGATAATCTAATACACCTATTATCTTCACAGTGCTGCTTCACAGTATAGTTCAATACGTGATAATGTAATACACCTATCATCTTCACAGTGCTGGTTCACAGTGTAGTTCAATACGTGATAATGTAATACACCTATCATCTTCACAGTGCTGCTTCACAGTGTAGTTCAATACGTGATAATGTAATACACCTATCATCTGCACAGTGCTGGTTCACAGTGTAGTTCAATACGTGATAATGTAATACACCTATCATCTTCACAGTGCTGCTTCACAGTGTAGTTCAATATGTGATAATGTAATACACCTATCATCTTCACAGTGCTGGTTCACAGTGTAGTTCAATACGTGATAATGTAATACACCTATCATCTGCACAGTGCTGGTTCACAGTGTGGTTCAATACGTGATAATGTAATACACCTATCATCTGCACAGTGCTGCTTCACAGTGTAGTTCAATGCGTGATAATCTAATACACCTATCATCTTCACAGTGCTGCTTCACAGTGTAGTTCAATACGTGATAATCTAATACACCTATTATCTTCACAGTGCTGCTTCACAGTGTAGTTCAATACGTGATAATCTAATACACCTATCATCTGCACAGTGCTGGTTCACAGTGTATTTCAATACGTGATAATGTAATACACCTATCATCTGCACAGTGCTGCTTCACAGTGTAGTTCAATACGTGATAATCTAATACACCTATCATCTTCACAGTGCTGCTTCACAGTGTAGTTCAATACGTGATAATCTAATACACCTATCATCTGCACAGTGCTGGTTCACAGTGTAGTTCAATACGTGATAATGTAATACACCTATCATCTGCACAGTGCTGCTTCACAGTGTAGTTCAATACGTGATAATCTAATACACCTATCATCTGCACAGTGCTGCTTCACAGTGTAATTCAATACGTGATAATGTAATACACCTATCATCTGCACAGTGCTGGTTCACAGTGTAGTTCAATACGTGATAATGTAATACACCTATCATCTGCACAGTGCTTGTTCACAGTGCAGCTCAATACGTGATAATCTAATACACCTATCATCTGCACAGTGCTGCTTCACAGTGTAGTTCAATACGTGATAATCTAATACACCTATCATCTGCACAGTGCTGGTTCACAGTGTAGTTCAATACGTGATAATGTAATACACCTATCATCTTCACAGTGCTGGTTCACAGTGTAGTTCAATACGTGATAATCTAATACACCTATCATCTTCGCAGTGCTGGTTCACAGTGTAGTTCAATACGTGATAATGTAATACACCTATCATCTTCACAGTGCTGGTTTACAGTGTAGTTCAATACGTGATAATCTAATACACCTATCATCTGCACAGTGCTGCTTCACAGTGTAGTTCAATACGTGATAATCTAATACACCTAGCATCTTCGCAGTGCTGGTTCACAGTGTAGTTCAATACGTGATAATCTAATACACCTATCATCTTCACAGTGCTGGTTCACAGTGTAGTTCAATACGTGATAATCTAATACACCTATTATCTTCACAGTGCTGCTTCACAGTGTAGTTCAATACGTGATAATCTAATACACCTATCATCTGCACAGTGCTGGTTCACAGTGTATTTCAATACGTGATAATGTAATACACCTATCATCTGCACAGTGCTGCTTCACAGTGTAGTTCAATACGTGATAATCTAATACACCTATCATCTTCACAGTGCTGCTTCACAGTGTAGTTCAATACGTGATAATCTAATACACCTATCATCTGCACAGTGCTGGTTCACAGTGTAGTTCAATACGTGATAATGTAATACACCTATCATCTGCACAGTGCTGCTTCACAGTGTAGTTCAATACGTGATAATGTAATACACCTATCATCTGCACAGTGCTGCTTCACAGTGTAGTTCAATACGTGATAATGTAATACACCTATCATCTGCACAGTGCTGCTTCACAGTGTAGTTCAATACGTGATAATGTAATACACCTATCATCTTCACAGTGCTGGTTTACAGTGTAGTTCAATACGTGATAATCTAATACACCTATCATCTTCACAGTGCTGCTTCACAGTGTAGTTCAATACGTGATAATCTAATACACCTATCATCTGCACAGTGCTGCTTCACAGTGTAGTTCAATACGTGATAATGTAATACACCTATCATCTGCACAGTGCTGCTTCACAGTGTAGTTCAATACGTGATAATCTAATACACCTATCATCTTCACAGTGCTGCTTCACAGTGTAGTTCAATACGTGATAATCTAATACACCTATCATCTGCACAGTGCTGGTTCACAGTGTAGTTCAATACGTGATAATGTAATACACCTATCATCTGCACAGTGCTGCTTCACAGTGTAGTTCAATACGTGATAATCTAATACACCTATCATCTGCACAGTGCTGCTTCACAGTGTAGTTCAATACTTGATTATGTAATACACCTATCATCTGCACAGTGCTGCTTCACAGTGTAGTTCAATACGTGATAATGTAATACACCTATCATCTGCACAGTGCTGGTTCACAGTGTAGTTCAATACGTGATAATCTAATACACCTATCATCTTCACAGTGCTGCTTCACAGTGTAGTTCAATACGTGATCATGTAATACACCTATCATCTTCACAGTGCTGGTTCACAGTGTAGTTCAATACGTGATAATCTAATACACCTATCATCTTCACAGTGCTGGTTCACAGTGTAGTTCAATAAGTGATCATGTAATACACCTATCATCTTCACAGTGCTGGTTCACAGTGTAGTTCAATACGTGATAATCTAATACACCTATCATCTTCACAGCGCTGGTACACAGTGTAGTTCAATACGTGATAATGTAATACACCTATCATCTTCACAGTGCTGGTTCACAGTGTAGTTCAATACGTGATAATCTAATACACCTATCATCTTTGCAGTGCTGGTTCACAGTGTAGTTCAATACGTGATAATGTAATACACCTATCATCTTCACAGTGCTGCTTCACAGTGTAGTTCAATACGTGATAATCTAATACACCTATCACCTGCACAGTGCTGGTTCACAGTGTAGTTCAATACGTGATAATCTAATGCACCTATTATCTTCACAGTGCTGGTTCACAGTGTAGTTCAATACGTGACAATGTAATACACCTATCATCTTCACAGTGCTGGTTCACAGTGTAGTTCAATACGTGATAATGTAATACACCTATCATCTTCGCAGTGCTGGTTCACAGTGTAGTTCAATACGTGATAATGTAATACACCTATCATCTGCACAGTGCTGCTTCACAGTGTAGTTCAATACGTGATAATCTAATACACCTATCATCTGCACAGTGCTGCTTCACAGTGTAGTTCAATACGTGATAATCTAATACACCTATCATCTTCACAGTGCTGGTTCACAGTGTAGTTCAATACGTGATAATGTAATACATCTATCATCTGCACAGTGCTGCTTCACAGTGTAGTTCAATACGTGATAATGTAATACACCTATCATCTTCACAGTGCTGGTTCACAGTGTAGTTCAATACGTGATAATGTAATACACCTATCATCTTCACAGTGCTGGTTCACAGTGTAGTTCAATACGTGATAATGTAATACACCTATCATCTTCACAGTGCTGCTTCACAGTGTAGTTCAATACGTGATAATGTAATACACCTATCATCTTCACAGTGCTGGTTCACAGTGTAGTTCAATACGTGATAATGTAATACACCTATCATCTTCACAGTGCTGGTTCACAGTGTAGTTCAATACGTGATAATGTAATACACCTATCATCTGCACAGTGCTGCTTCACAGTGTAGTTCAATACGTGATAATGTAATACACCTATCATCTGCACAGTGCTGCTTCACAGTGTAGTTCAATACGTGATAATCTAATACACCTATCATCTGCACAGTGCTGCTTCACAGTGTAGTTCAATACGTGATAATGTAATACACCTATCATCTGCACAGTGCTGCTTCACAGTGTAGTTCAATACGTGATAATCTAATACACCTATCATCTGCACAGTGCTGCTTCACAGTGTAGTTCAATACGTGATAATGTAATACACCTATCATCTGCACAGTGCTGCTTCACAGTGTAGTTTAATACGTGATAATGTAATACACCTATCATCTGCACAGTGCTGCTTCACAGTGTAGTTCAATACGTGATAATGTAATACACCTATCATCTTCACAGTGCTGCTTCACAGTGTAGTTCAATACGTGATAATCCAATACACCTATCATCTTCACAGTGCTGGTTCACAGTGTAGTTCAATACGTGATAATGTAATACACCTATCATCTGCACAGTGCTGGTTAACAGTGTAGTTCAATACGTGATAATCTAATACACCTATCATCTTCACAGTGCTGCTTCACAGTGTAGTTCAATACGTGATAATCTAATACACCTATCATCTTCACAGTGCTGGTTCACAGTGTAGTTCAATACGTGATAATCTAATACACCTATCATCTTCACAGTGCTGGTTCACAGTGTAGTTCAATACGTGATAATGTAATACACCTATCATCTGCACAGTGCTGGTTCACAGTGTAGTTCAATACGTGATAATCTAATACACCTATCATCTTCACAGTGCTGCTTCACAGTGTAGTTCAATACGTGATAATCTAATACACCTATTATCTTCACAGTGCTGGTTCACATTGTAGTTCAATACGTGGTAATGTAATACACCTATCATCTGCACAGTGCTGGTTCACAGTGTAGTTCAATACGTGATAATCTAATACACCTATCATCTTCACAGTGCTGGTTCACAGTGTAGTTCAATACGTGATAATCTAATACACCTATCATCTTCACAGTGCTGCTTCACAGTGTAGTTCAATACGTGATAATCTAATACACCTATCATCTTCACAGTGCTGGTTCACAGTGTAGTTCAATACGTGATAATCTAATACACCTATCATCTTCACACTGCTGCTTCACAGTGTAGTTCAATACGTGATAATCTAATACACCTATCATCTTCACAGTGCTGGTTCACAGTGTAGTTCAATACGTGATAATCTAATACACCTATCATCTTCACAGTGCTGCTTCACAGTGTAGTTCAATACGTGATAATGTAATACACCTATCATCTTCACAGTGCTGCTTCACAGTGTAGTTCAATACGTGATAATCTAATACACCTATCATCTTCACAGTGCTGGTTCACAGTGTAGTTCAATACGTGATAATGTAATACACCTATCATCTTCACAGTGCTGCTTCACAGTGTAGTTCAATACGTGATAATGTAATACACCTATCATCTTCACAGTGCTGGTTCACAGTGTAGTTCAATACGTGATAATGTAATACACCTATCATCTTCACAGTGCTGCTTCACAGTGTAGTTCAATACAAACATAAAAGCAACTGCTTGTGCAATGCAATGCTAAGTCTCCGAGTCACTTTATCAATACTGAGCAACTTATTCCAAAAGTTTTAGGAGAATTGATTTTGCGAGCATTGACCCACCTGACCCCACCATTGTGTAATAACGAGCGAGCGCTTCGTCCTTCCGTGGCCTGAGGGGAAATCTAATTATGAGCGGCCCGGCCCGGCCCGGCCCGTGGCGACGCTTTTGAGAAGCTCATATCTCTGCAACCGCACGTCCGATTGACAAGCAGACTTCTTTGCTTAGCAGCCCCACTACCCTGTTTGAGACCAGCGCCGACGCATGTCGGTGACTACCACTGCGCGTGGCGCGTGCCGCGTGAGGGGTGTTGAAACGTATTTTCTCGCAATGACTCCCCAATGGCTGGGCAGATTATGTGCAAATGTCGTGTGTGATTAGGGACCCCTCAGCCGCCACTTTCACACAACTCAGGGGTGGGGTGACTCTGCACGTGCGCACGTGCACACTCCTATTCTATATCTCAGGAACGGCTGAGCCGATTGTGTTCAAATTTGGAGTGTGGTTAGGGACCTCTCATCCGCCAGTTTCCCACAAGTCAGGGGTGGGGTGACTGCACGTGCGCACGTGCACACCCCTATTATATATCCTGGAACGGCTGAGCCGATTGTGTTCAAATTTGGTGTGTGGTTAGGGACTTCTCAGCCCCCATTTTCCCACAAGTCAAAGGTGGGTGCCTCTGCACGTGCGTACGTGCGCACCCTTTTTTGTATCTCAGAAACTACTTGCCCGATCGAGTTGACATTCCCCATACATTTCCTTCGCGCTCGCTCGTTCATCGCCAACTACGGCGTGTATGCGTAAGTCTCGTTACTTATAGCAAGGATTAATAATAAATAAGTGGTGGAAAACAAGGGTAGATGGAAGGGAGAGACAAGGGGAGAGACAAAGGGAGAGACAAAGGGAGAGACAAGGGAGAGACAATGGGGAGACAATGGGGAAACAAGGGACAGACAAGGGAGAAACAAGGGAGAGACAAGGGAGAGACAAAGGAGAGACAAGGGAGAGACAAGAGAGAGACAAGAGAGAGAGACATGGGAGAGACAAGAGAGAGACATGGGAGAGACAAGGGAGAGGCAAAGGAGAGGAAAGGGAGAGATAAGGGAGATACAAGGGAGAGACAAGGGAGAGACAAGGGAGAGACAAGACCAAAAGTAAGAAGTTCCATCATATAACACCGAAGCTGAAAACCGCCTGGACACTTTAATCATGCAGTCATTTCAAATTGCTCTCGGTCGGCCGCTTGTGTGATATATCTTACGCAATTTTCTGCTGGAATAGGTGCTGCTGCTGTACAATAAACAGTTCTCATGCTTCTCAGCGTTATTTGAGCGGACTTAATATGGTTATTTAAGTGCGGTAGATGTGGGTTTGAGCAAAGCTCGACATTTGGTAACATTAGATAAGGCCAGACCCGGCCGGCAGAACATCATTGGTTTGCATCTTTTCAGGAATATCAATATCCAACACTACCGCACTGTTCAACTTGTCTGTTTCACAGCATTTATAATGTTCACCGTCACTGCAGGAAAAGCGTCGCCAGTAACAAAATCACTTGTAATAAAATCACAGTCATTAAATATTTGGCATCTGCTTATTGATTGTGTTCGGAGGTTCAGACGAATTTCTACTATCACGCGACCTCAGATCACTTACCTTGGTGAAGTGAAATACACATGTCACAATCGCAGAGGGCAATTCACTGAATACCACAACTAACAAAGCGCCCGTCTCGTTTCCAGAATCTTCCACGGCCATCTGCATCCATGATCCACGGCCATCTGCATCCATGAACCGATGAACTGAACAGCGATTCAAAACGAACGCAAGTTGAGATTCTACCGGAAAACTACCACTTTTTCCTGGAAGATTTGTACTTTTTACGTTTTCCCGGAGCATACCCACCGCTGTCACCAATGTTGTCAGTCATGCCGCCCACACGGCTGCTGCCGCTGCCGCTGCCGCCGCTGCTGCTGCCGCTGCTGCTGCCGCTGCTGTCCGTCACGGTCGTGCTGCCCGGCGTGACTGCCCAGGAGGAGGTGCCGGTCATCGACTGGGCCCAGGTGAACCAGTCAGCCTACGAGGCCGTGTTCCTCGGCCAGGGCTGCAGCCGTATGGAGCGGTGTCGCAGCTTTGGAGAGCTGCGACAACTCAACTTCATACAGTGAGTAGAAGTCTCTTCTCTTCATTTATTTCTCTTCACTTCTCTTCTATTCATTTATTCTACACCTTACAGGATACCAGATCCCGAAATTGAACAGATATCTTTTACGTAATCCAATACGATGAATGGGATTGAAAAAAATCCGATATTGCGTGGATTAAAAGTATTTCAATGGAAAATTGCCAGTTTTGTCGTCAAATGTACGTTGTTCCTTTTAACTCACCAAAACTAATTAAACTAAACTAACTCGCCAATTAACTCACCAAAATTACTTACATACGGATAAAATACGGATTTGTTTTTTGCGGGGCGCATTATTTGAACGTGCGATGGATTTGATTGGAATAAACCGAAAATAAACCTGCTGGGCATATTGCACACCATGACGCAACGCTGCGTCTGTCGATGCTGTCGCCTCCTATTCTGATCCCCACCCCATCTACACCCTGGCCCTGGCACGGCGCTCATGTTGCCCGTGTCACCTATTCTGGCCATTCATTTGCTGAGATTGATGGTCAAAGCCGGTGGCGCGGCCGTTCATTGTATTATAGTCGGCAGCGCCAGCACCACTAATGCTGGCCATTGACCTGCGTCGCCGCCCCGTCCGGCCGCGGCGTCCTCAGGGATCCTTCACAGGGCCAACGCTTTCCGTAAAGCAAACACTACTCCCCCCGGGCCGCATCCTGCTCCCCTCCCTCGGCTCCTCCCCGAGCTGTGTACCGATCAAGCCACCCCACCTATCTGGGCTCCGACCTGGCCCTCCTCCCCTCCTGGTGGACAACTGCGCCATTGCCATCGCCGCAGGAGGGGGGGGGGGGGGGGGGGCAAACACCAGGAGTGTGCGCACACGGATCTGGTGACGAAGCCCCGAGGCTGATGACGAAGCGCCGGGGTGTGTGTGGTGTTGGGATGGGACCAAGATTCCCGAGAGCCAGGTCCGGTAGGATTCCCGAGAGCCAGGTCCGGTGGGATTCCCGAGAGCCAGGTCCGGCGGGATTCCCAAGAGCCAGGTCCGGCGGGATTCCCGAGAGCCAGGGCCGGCGCACCTCGGGCTGCATTCACTGGGGCTTGGTCAATACAGCGGCGATTGGTACGCAGTGGCTCAGTGAGAGTGTTCATTTATTGCGCACATGAGGCATTTGCTGCGTCACCTGATGTGTTGAGCCTCACATAGCTCAGAAGTAAAATGATTTAACGTTGGAAAAGAAGAGTGATTTGATGAAGTCTTCTTCGGTTTCTGTTGCTGCAAAATGAGTTCCATGAAATCGGGGCAAGCTATTTTACTGAATGAACGTTAACATTTTATCTCAACAATTCAGCTCAAGCATTTTGCATACTAGACATTAGAGCCCTTCACGGGACACATTTTCAGACCCCATCCCGTTCCAGCCCATTCAGCCAGACCCAAACCCGTTCCAATGCGAATTCATAATTGATGGGGCTCCCGTTCCCACCCGTTTCAGCATATTTCACTTTTTGTGGTGCTAAAAAATATATGGTCTGTCCCGCAACCCGTTCCAACCCGTTAATTTCCCAAAAGTTTGCCCCATTCCCACCCATTCCCGTCCCGTTCACATTCCCGTTCGGGATTATCACTCCATGAAGGGCTCTTCTAGGCATATGCTTACGAGCTGACATTTTTATCATCAAAATAGAAAAAAGTCATTCGTTGGTAGCGAACAGCTATCTTCTCTATTTCAGTTACAGTTTGAATGAAAAACAACAACCGCTTTATCAGCTAAGCACCAGAAGTCGATATCCCGCGTTACATTTTCTCCCAACTTCCACAAAAATGAACGCTATCTGAACCCCATGTAAAATGCTCGGAACAATTTTCGGTGCAATGCTTACTACCTTTTCCAGTATTTTTTCCGTCTGAATATGTATTATGAATTTGTAGCTACCTCGTGTATTGTTTCATAACTAGCTTAGCATATATTACCCGTGAATTTCACAATATTGCCGTCTCGGAAAGGCACCCTGCCCCGTTCCCAGCGAGTGACTGCAGCTGTGCAGCTGCTCTATATCGAGGGCGGATCCACAAGGGGGGGGGGGGGGGCAAATCCCCAAACGTCTCACACAATTCTGAAAACTCATCGGATTTCGCTTGCTTTGCATTGACAGCTGATTTAAAACAAACTTTCCTTAGTAAAAGTTGCTGAGATTTTCTTCCATATCAGAAAATGTGTCAATTTTGCGCCGATTTCAGGTGGATTGGGGGGGGGGTGGCTTCTTTGCCGCCCCCTCCCTGGACCCGCCAGTTCTCTCTCTCTCTATATATATATATGGTCATACGAGTCTGAGTGGATGGTGGCCAGACGAGCATGGGTTAACGTTATCAACGATGCCTTTAAAACAGTGGACACTGATGCAAGCCACGGCAATCATGGCGAAGGGCAGACACTGATTGTCCCGCTTGAGCAAGGCTCTCTGGATCTTCTAGTAAATGGCTCAGAAGAATTGCATTACGCTCACGTTAAATGCTTTGAAGGTCAGAGAGACAAGATTCACGAAAAAATGATTTTTCATTTTTTTGTTTGTTTCATTTAATTAACGAAACAGCTATTCCTCTTTGGTCACATTACTTCGCACTGCGCAGTTCCGTTCCGATTTCCTGCCCCCATAAAGCACGGCGATCGTCCTGACACTCCTGAGAACCCCGGCCGTCTGTTCCCACTCTGCCGGCGCCTGGGAGAGCGAACAAAGAAAGCGCGCGCGCGGGGCGGACGATGGGAGGCGGCGCCGGGCCGTCTCTCGTCACGGCTCCGACTCTGTTTATACTGGCCCTGACCTGACCGGGCGGGGCGGCCGCCGCTGCTGATGATAGAAGTTAGACTCCCCTATCAGCGGGCTGAAACACGCTGTTCTGCGAGCGGCGTTCAACACCGGCTTCCGCTCGGCTTTGTGCTTTGCGTTCAAAATAAAATTGTCCTGTGGAAATTGGTTATGAAGAGAGACAATGGAAAATAATGCATGCATTGGTTAATTCCGGTGTGTAGGTTATGTTTCTTATAGTTGAGTGTGATGTGGTACTCAAAACTACTCGGAATCAGACCCAGATTACTGATATGTTATTGTATAGTTTAACCCGGCATTATCTAGCAAGATAGAAGAGTTCAGAATCAATCCTGCCGTGCTGAGCGGCCACAACGCTCGAGCCTTTTGTTCACTCTGACGGTAGTTCACTGACGGTTGTTCGCTCTGACGGTTGTTCGCTCTGACGGTTGTTCGCTCTGACGGTTGTTCGCTCTGACGGTTGTTCACTCTGACGGTTGTTCACTATGACGGTTGTTCACTCTGACGGTTGTTCGCTCTGACGGTAGTTCACTGACGGTTGTTCGCTCTGACGGTTGTTCGCTCTGACGGTTGTTCGCTCTGGCGGTTGTTCGCTCTGACGGTTGTTCGCTCTGACGGTTGTTCGCTCTGACGGTTGTTCACTCTGACGGTTGTTCACTCTGACGGTTGTTCACTCTGACGGTTGTTCACTCTGACGGTAGTTCACTCTGACGGTAGTTCACTGACGGTTGTTCGCTCTGACGGTTGTTCACTCTGACGGTTGTTCACTCTGACGGTTGTTCGCTCTGACGGTTGTTCGCTCTGACGGTTGTTCACTCTGACGGTTGTTCGCTCTGACGGTTGTTCGCTCTGACGGTTGTTCACTCTGACGGTTGTTCACTCTGACGGTTGTTCGCTCTGACGGTTGTTCACTCTGACGGTTGTTCGCTCTGACGGTTGTTCACTCTGACGGTTGTTCGCTCTGACGGTAGTTCACTGACGGTTGTTCGCTCTGGCGGTTGTTCGCTCTGACGGTTGTTCACTCTGACGGTTGTTCACTCTGACGGTTGTTCGCTCTGACGGTTGTTCACTCTGACGGTTGTTCGCTCTGACGGTTGTTCACTCTGACGGTTGTTCGCTCTGACGGTAGTTCACTGACGGTTGTTCACTCTGACGGTTGTTCGCTCTGACGGTAGTTCACTGACGGTTGTTCACTCTGACGGTTGTTCACTCTGACGGTTGTTCGCTCTGACGGTTGTTCACTCTGACGGTTGTTCGCTCTGACGGTTGTTCACTCTGACGGTTGTTCACTCTGACGGTTGTTCGCTCTGACGGTTGTTCGCTCTGACGGTTGTTCACTCTGACGGTTGTTCGCTCTGACGGTAGTTCACTGACGGTTGTTCACTCTGACGGTTGTTCGCTCTGACGGTTGTTCGCTCTGATGGTTGTTCACTCTGACGGTTGTTCGCTCTGACGGTTGTTCGCTCTGACGGTTGTTCACTGACGGTTGTTCGCTCTGACGGTTGTTCGCTCTGACGGTTGTTCGCTCTGACGGTTGTTCGCTCTGACGGTTGTTCGCTCTGACGGTTGTTCGCTCTGACGGTTGTTCGCTCTGACGGTTGTTCGCTTTGACGGTTGTTCACTCTGACGGTTGTTCGCTCTGACGGTTGTTCGCTCTGACGGTTGTTCACTCTGACGGTTGTTCACTCTGACGGTTGTTCGCTCTGACGGTTGTTCGCTCTGACGGTTGTTCACTCTGACGGTTGTTCGCTCTGACGTTTGTTCGCTTTGACGGTTGTTCACTCTGACGGTTGTTCACTCTGACGGTTGTTCGCTCTGACGGTTGGCATTCTTTCAGTGACTTCTCATGAGTTCGCTGAGTGTCTCACTCCATTGCAGGTTATTCATGAGTTTGCTGAGTGTCTCGCTCCATTGCAGGTTCTTCATGAGTTCGCTGAGTGTCTCGCTCTATTGCAGGTTCTTCATGAGTTCGCTGAGTGTCTCGCTCCATTGCAGGTTCTTCATGAGTTCGCTGAGTGTCTCACTCCATTGCAGGTTCTTCATGAGTTCGCTGAGTGTCTCGCTCCATTGCAGGTTCTTCATGAGTTCGCTGAGTGTCTCGCTCTATTGCAGGTTCTTCATGAGTTTGCTGAGTGTCTCGTTCCATTGCAGGTTATTCATGAGTTCGCTGAGTGTCTCGCTCCATTGCAGGTTCTTCATGAGTTCGCTGAGTGTCTCGCTCTATTGCAGGTTCTTCATGAGTTCGATGAGTGTCTCACTCCATTGCCAGTTCTTCATGAGTTTGCTGAGTGTCTCGTTCCATTGCAGGTTATTCATGAGTTTGCTGAGTGTCTCGTTCCATTGCAGGTTATTCATGAGTTTGCTGAGTGTCTCGCTCCATTGCAGGTTCTTCATGAGTTCGCTCAGTGTCTCGCTCCATTGCAGGTTCTTCATGAGTTCGCTGAGTGTGTCACTCCATTGCAGGTTCTTCATGAGTTTGCTGAGTGTCTCGTTCCATTGCAGGTTATTCATGAGTTTGCTGAGTGTCTCGCTCCATTGCAGGTTCTTCATGAGTTCGCTGAGTATCTCACTCCATTGCAGGTTCTTCATGAGTTTGCTGAGTGTCTCGTTCCATTGCAGGTTATTCATGAGTTTGCTGAGTGTCTCGCTCCATTGCAGGTTCTTCATGAGTTTGCTGAGTGTCTCGCTCTATTGCAGGTTCTTCATGAGTTTGCTGAGTGTCTCGCTCTATTGCAAGTTATTCATGAGCTTGCTGAGTGTCTCGCTCCATCGCAGGTTATTCATGAGTTTGCTTAGTGTCTCGCTCCATTGCAGGTTCTTCATGAGTTTGCTGAGTGTCTCGTTCCATTGCAGGTTCTTCATGAGTTCGCTGAGTGTCTCGCTCCATTGCAGGTTCTTCATGAGTGTGCTGAGTGTCTCGTTCCATTGCAGGTTCTTCATGAGTTCGCTGAGTGTCTCGCTCCATTGCAGGTTCTTCATGAGTTCGCTGAGTGTCTCGCTCCATTGCAGGTTCTTCATGAGTGCGCTGAGTGTCTCGCTCCATTGCAGGTTCTTCATGAGTTCGCTGAGTGTCTCGCTCCATTGCAGGTTCTTCATGAGTTCGCTGAGTGTTTCGCTCCATTGCAGGTTCTTCATGAGTGCGCTGAGTGTCTCGCTCCATTGCAGGTTCTTCATGAGTTCGCTGAGTGTCTCGCTCCATTGCAGGTTCTTCATGAGTTCGCTGAGTGTCTCGCTCCATTGCAGGTTCTTCATGAGTTTGCTGAGTGTCTCGTTCCATTGCAGGTTCTTCATGAGTTCGCTGAGTGTCTCGCTCCATTGCAGGTTCTTCATGAGTGCGCTGAGTGTCTCACTCCATTGCAGGTTCTTCATGAGTGCGCTGAGTGTCTCGTTCCATTGCAGGTTCTTCATGAGTGCGCTGAGTGTCTCGCTCCATTGCAGGTTCTTCATGAGTTCGCTGAGTGTCTCGCTCCATTGCAGGTTCTTCATGAGTTCGCTGAGTGTCTCGCTCTATTGCAGGTTCTTCATGAGTTTGCTGAGTGTCTCGCTCTATTGCAGGTTCTTCATGAGTTCCTGAGTGTCTCGCTCTATTGCAGGTTATTCATGAGTGCGCTGAGTGTCTCGCTCTATTGCAGGTTCTTCATGAGTTTGCTGAGTGTCTCGCTCTATTACAGGTTCTTCATGAGTTCGCTGAGTGTCTCGCTCCATTGCAGGTTCTTCATGAGTTTGCTGAGTGTCTCGTTCCATTGCAGGTTCTTCATGAGTTCGCTGAGTGTCTCGCTCCATTGCAGGTTCTTCATGAGTTCGCTGAGTGTCTCGCTCCATTGCAGGTTCTTCATGAGTGCGCTGAGTGTCTCGTTCCATTGCAGGTTCTTCATGAGTTCGCTGAGTGTCTCGCTCCATTGCAGGTTCTTCATGAGTTCGCTGAGTGTCTCGCTCCATTGCAGGTTCTTCATGAGTGCGCTGAGTGTCTCGCTCCATTGCAGGTTCTTCATGAGTTCGCTGAGTGTCTCGCTCTATTGCAGGTTCTTCATGAGTTTGCTGAGTGTCTCGCTCTATTGCAGGTTCTTCATGAGTTCGCTGAGTGTCTCGCTCTATTGCAGGTTCTTCATGAGTTCGCTGAGTGTCTCGCTCTATTGCAGGTTCTTCATGAGTTCGCTGAGTGTCTCGCTCTATTGCAGGTTCTTCATGAGTTCGCTGAGTGTCTCGCTCTATTGCAGGTTCTTCATGAGTTCGCTGAGTGTCTCGCTCTATTGCAGGTTCTTCATGAGTTCGCTGAGTGTCTCGCTCCATTGCAGGTTCTTCATGAGTTTGCTGAGTGTCTCGCTCTATTGCAGGTTCTTCATGAGTTCGCTGAGTGTCTCGCTCTATTGCAGGTTCTTCATGAGTTCGCTGAGTGTCTCGCTCTATTGCAGGTTATTCATGAGTGCGCTGAGTGTCTCGCTCTATTGCAGGTTCTTCATGAGTTTGCTGAGTGTCTCGCTCTATTGCAGGTTCTTCATGAGTTCGCTGAGTGTCTCGCTCTATTGCAGGTTCTTCATGAGTGCGCTGAGTGTCTCGCTCTATTGCAGGTTCTTCATGAGTTCGCTGAGAGTCTCGCTCCATTGCAGGTTCTTCATGAGTTCGCTGAGTGTCTCACTCTATTGCAGGTTCTTCATGAGTTCGCTGAGTGTCTCGCTCTATTGCAGGTTCTTCATGAGTTTGCTGAGTGTCTCGCTCTATTGCAGGTTCTTCATGAGTGCGCTGAGTGTCTCGCTCCATTGCAGGTTCTTCATGAGTGCGCTGAGTGTCTCGCTCTATTGCAGGTTCTTCATGAGTTCGCTGAGTGTCTCGCTCCATTGCAGGTTCTTCATGAGTGCGCTGAGTGTCTCGTTCCATTGCAGGTTCTTCATGAGCTCGCTGAGTGTCTCGCTCCATTGCAGGTTCTTCATGAGTTCGCTGAGTGTCTCGCTCCATTGCAGGTTCTTCATGAGTGCGCTGAGTGTCTCGCTCCATTGCAGGTTCTTCATGAGTTCGCTGAGTGTCTCGCTCTATTGCAGGTTCTTCATGAGTTTGCTGAGTGTCTCGCTCTATTGCAGGTTCTTCATGAGTTCGCTGAGTGTCTCGCTCTATTGCAGGTTCTTCATGAGTTCGCTGAGTGTCTCGCTCTATTGCAGGTTCTTCATGAGTGCGCTGAGTGTCTCGCTCTATTGCAGGTTCTTCATGAGTTCGCTGAGTGTCTCGCTCCATTGCAGGTTCTTCATGAGTGCGCTGAGTGTCTCGCTCCATTGCAGGTTCTTCATGAGTTCGCTGAGTGTCTCGCTCCATTGCAGGTTCTTCATGAGTTTGCTGATTTTCTCGCTCCATTGCAGGTTCTTCATGAGTGCGCTGAGTGTCTCGCTCCATTGCAGGTTCTTCATGAGCCAGTGCTTCTGTGACGACGACTGTATCAAGTACGGCGACTGTTGTCTGGAGCTGGCCGTCGAGCGCTGGGGCAGCGGAGAGGAGAGAGGCAGCGACCGCTGGAGCTGTGAGCTGCTCCAGGACCCGGTACGGAGCTGCGGCGGGGGGGGAGGAGAGGTACAGTGATCGCTGGAGCTGTGAGCTGCTCCAGGACCCGGTACGGAGCTGCGGCGGGGGGGGGGGAGGAGAGGTACAGTGATCGCTGGAGCTGTGAGCTGCTCCACCTATATCACTATTTGTCCAACACTAAAAATATATGCAAGGTAGGCAACTGATAACTAACAGATTCATACATTTTGTAATGTGTTTTCCTCTTTTTCCACCAACAAATACTAAAAATCAAACTCCAATATATCCAGAAATAAACAATGCTTTCGTGAAACTTCCTCCAGTCTCATACATGTTCTCGTGCATTTCGTGCTGTTTTTCAGGTGAGTGTGTACATGGTGGCCGACTGTCCGGCGTCGCACCCTAACGAGGACGTGGTGCATCGCTGTATGAAGACGGTGCCGGACGAGCAGTACCACTACATGCTGGACCTGCCCGTCTACAGCAGAAACACCTCCACACTGTACAGGTCAGTAGGACATGGAACACTGTACAAGCGAGTACTAAATGCATACCCGGGGCGCATAGATTGGGTTTACATCCACCACTTCCACGGCATTCGCGGCGTAACATCCAGTCTATGCTTCCCTGATATTACGTGAATACCAGGGACGCATAGATTGGGTGGTTGGCATTCCCAACACAAATGTCAAATTCGTATGTTCATTTTATGATGTCAATTCCCAGCCTTCATACTCTACTTACTCTCTTCGTGAAGCCACACTTGTTCATGAGCCCCATGTCTCAGCAATTTCCAAGGTAAACAGCCTCATTCCTATGTCGGCAACTCTTGTTTTACTTTAGTGGGCGCAAAGTGACGACTCCGCGGCCGACATTCCCTAAACCTCACCAATGAATCACTTGGCGTTTCACGCCACCGTTTCGCCCCGTTTCTGCCCCGTTGTGCCGCAGTAACATCCACTGCGCCTACTGTAACGAGGACTACCGTCAGCTGGCCACGTGGAACATCACCATCAACTGCACCACCTTGGAGGGTGGAGCAGTTGATCTCCACTCCACGGCCGAGTTCCTGCGCACGGCCAGGTCGGTGACGCTGGCTGGGACGGTGACGGGGGGGGGGAGGTCCTGCGCACACGGCCAGGTCGGTGAAGCTGGCTGGGACGGTGACGGGGGAGGAGTTCCTGCGCATGGCCAGGTCGGCGGCTGACTGGGAGGGTGACGGGGGGGGGGGGGGAGGGGGAGGTCCTGCGCACGGCCAGGTTGGCGGCTGGCTGCAGGAGTTGACAGGGAGATGTGTGGCCGGCAGTATTCGCCAGTTTGGTGCTGTGACCATGGTAACCATTCAGCGGCGGAATGCGATTGGGCTAGCATCAATTTAAGGCATTTTATTGGGTTCTGGGTGGACGTGGACAGGGCGATATTTGCTCGTTGCTGAGTATTTTTAACTTACGTTTTATTTCAGGACAAGTCAATACAATGAATGAATGAGGCACCATTAAAGCTTCGATGGGCAGTGGGCACCTTGATAATTGTTAGAAAATACAATCAAATAATATTTAGCATGAGTTACGGAACGGGTGGAGTTTCCTATTCAAATGGTGGGGAAACTGCCCCACCAACTTTGTGTTTTGCCCCACCAACTTTTGTCAGATTTGAAGGTTTCCTGGCGTTAAAATTATCATTTACGCTACAACCATGCCAAACAGCCAGCCAATATGACATTTTGCCCCACCAACTTTTTCTGAAAAAGCTCCACACCCATGAGTTACGGGCGGGAGGCCAATATGCCTCGCATTGCGGTAGTCAAAAACAATTATAGGACGCACAGACTTATGGGCTAATGAAGATTGACCGGGGACGCGTAAGTTTAAAGGTATTCTGGTGGGTTCTGCAGTGTGGCCGGTGTATATACATAGCCAGCAGTGGTTAAACATCATTTCCACATTACAATTTATGCATATAATCTTGATTAATTTTTAAGCATTTAACCCTCACCCGTGCAGCGTCCGATCAGTGCGTGACCGTGCAGGAGGGGGGAGGGGAGAGAGAGAGGAGGGTACGACCCCCTAGCGTTTCGCCCCTAATTGGACTGGAGCTTCGATTAAAAAACGTGTTGCTTGTCACGAGAGGAAGCCATTAATGCCCGATTTTAAGGTCATAGGTCATTAGGTGACCTCTGATGTCATGTCAGTGACCCAAAATTCAACCAAATTGTAAATGCGTATAAATTGAATTTAATCGAGCCAGAATCGCGAATGAGCATATCATTATGCTAAATGGTTCCCAAATTTGAAATCAGCGTCACAAAATGTCCTAGAAACTGCCAAATTCCAAAAAGGTCATGTCAGGTCATGTCAGGTCATTTGAGGTCAGTGACCTCGGTTGACCTGTTGGGGCGCATGACCCCCAGTGGCGCATATAATTATGTAAAATGGATCCCATATTTGAAATCAGCGTCACAAAATGTCCTAAAAACTGCCAGAAGCCAAAAAAGTATTATGAGGTCATCGGAGGTCAGTGACCTCGTTGCCCTCTGAGAAGGTCAATCGAGGTCATAATCTCAATGGAAACCACAACTGCCACCTGGAAACACCTGTGCTTATGCTCCTGAACAACAAACACTATGAAACTGCACACGTTACAATGATCAATACTACGGGACGCCAGTTGCGCCTGCCATGACATTGGAAAACAGGTCAAAGGTCACTGGTCATGTGACCTACAACTATTTTTGTTTTGTTTTAAATATGTGTCAAATTGAAAAACCGAGGGGGGATCACCTCCCCCCCCCCCCGCCCCTTGCACTAGCGAGGGTTAAAGAGATATTGTCACCTCGCGGGCCAATATGGAGTGTTTGGTGTGTATCGGTAGATTAAGCGTGTCAGATTTCACCTGCAAAATTTGGTTCCCGAAACTCCCCCCATTAGATCAAAAAATACATTCGTACCGCTCATGATTGGCACACATTTGTAAAATTGGAGTCGCCTCACTACTATTTAGAATCACTTCTTTGCGGACTACGATTTTCTTTTGAATATTGCAAACTCAACATCACAATTACATCAGTGCACTTTAAAATTAAAAAGCGTATGCAGTTAATTATATTTTTAACCCGCGCCGTGCCGGGGGGGGGGGGGGGGGGCGTTTAGACGCCCCCAAGGTTTTTCGAGGATTGTTTCCGGTCGTACCACAGCCACAGTTTTTGACCAATCGATTTTGTACTTACAGGATTTCATAAGGGCAATGGTACCTACAATTTGTTTGTCTCGGATTTTATATCGGTGACCTAAGGTCGGGTCAATTTCGTGACCTTCCCATTATAAGCCAATGTGGAAATAATCAAATGCTACCTATTCTGAGGATACGAATTAAATCAGCCCAATTACTTCTGGATTATGTCATCATAGGACATTCTTGAAGTTCCAGGTGCAATTTTTGTTCAGTGACCCATACAGGGTCAGATGTGGTCATCCGAGGCCACCAGCACTTTTTTGCCAATAACTCTCGACAAAATATAGATAGATAATTTAAACTGGCGTCTCGTATGTGTTATGTGTTTGTCTCGTCGAGGCACGTCTCCCAATGTGCAACATGACCTAATTGGGTCAACACTTGACCTTGCCCTGAGGTCAAATTTTTTAGTTGACCTAACCTGGTCATAATGCATATTATGCAAAGCGCCTTGACGAGACAAAAACGTTGGCGCCAAAAGTATTATCCTATCTTTTTTAGATAAAAAGATATTTGTGAAAACTGTTCTGCTAAAAAATAGTCTTTTTACATTTTATGAGCTCTGGAGCCTCAAATATTGTTTTGAGCTAAAATCTGAGACATTTTGACAATTTCATTTTTGCAAGAGCTTTCCGTTGCTTTTTACGTTTGTTCCTATCTATCATAGTTCCTGTGATATCTGTGGGTTTCTGGAGCGAAGTCCTAAAACTGGAAAATCTGACCCTTGATGACCTCTGGTGACCTCAATATTGACCTGATAAAAAAAATGCCTTCAATAGTTTCAAAATGCATTTTGACGCGCTTTCGAACGCTGTTTTCGGTTTTTGTCTACATCTCATAGGAGCCGAGTTAGAGGGAGCGTCGAAACGCCTCCCCCAGGCACGGCGAAGGTGGCGCCGAGCACCGGCACGGCGCGAGTTAACAACCTTAGCCTCTTTCATAATAAAACATCAAGAATGGATATGGCTCGACTTTGGGGCCGTAGGAGATTTGTGAGCAATATATTATAACACAGACAGACTTTTCAAGGTCAAGTCTCGGCAAATTCGTACGCTTCGGCTTTGGGCGGGCTGCTATTTGTGGTTGGCAAACCGGATGAGAGCGGCCATCATGAATCTAGTACTGAGCAAAGTTGAGACCAACGTTTTGTAGTCAGAAATAAATACAAAATGTGTTGCCGATACACTGCTTTAAGTGCTGCAGGAGCAAGTTTGAGCTTGAGCATACATGATTGTTGATCCCCACCATTCATTTAAGTTGCTTTTTAGAAGTCCTCCGGAGGTGGCAATATCCCTTTAAGTTTTGTTTTCAATTTCATTTTCGTTTTACTTGATAGTAATTAATTCCTTCGTTCACTCATTCAGGCTCATGCATTTCAGCATTTCAACATCATTTCGGCAGTTTCGACCGAATAGGTGAATACAGCACTATCGTGCCAGTGGTAAGGTATCGTGCCAGTGGTAAAAACACACCAGGTTCTTCCACCGCTTACTGATTCCTGGTTTCACCTTTTCTCAGTTACATTGCTGGCGAGAGACGCTGGCATGGTTTGCTGGGAAAGAACGGATCCGCCTGGGATACACCGGTCACCTGTTACCTACACGTTCAGGAGTTCAGGTGAGGTTGTGTCATCTGCTTCCTCCACGTTCAGGAGTTCAGGTGAGGTTGTGTCAACTGTTTCCTCCACGTTCAGGAGTTCAGGTGAGGTTCTGTCAACTGCTTCCTACACGTTAAAGAGTTCAGGAAAGGTTGTGTCACCTGATTCCTCCACGCTCAGGAGTTCAGGTGAGGCGGTATTGACCACCAGCAGCGCGTTCAAGAGTTCAGTTTTCGATAGTAACTTTAGAAAGTAGTAACAACTAACAAGTATATAAAATCATGAATTTATAAAAGAATCTAAGTGTTTATATCAACAAAGCGATTTTGGGAGGGCACAGTGCCCAATCTAACCAGTACCGGTTATCTGTGACCGGCAACGTATAACATACGACCATGACATGTGACCTGTGACCCCGCGTGACCTGTGACCCCGCAGCACCCTGGGCGGAGATGACCTTGACCTGCGCCGCTGCCGGGCTGACCTGATTCGTCACTGCGACCACTACTGGCCGATTCTCTCTGACCACCTCAAATGCTCCGCCTACACCTGGATTGTCAAGGGCTCCGACTCGGTGAGTTACTGGCCGATCCTCCCTGACCACCTCAAATGCTCCGCCTACACCTGGATTGTCAAGGGCTCCGACTCGGTGAGTTACTGGCCGATCCTCCCTGACCACCTCAAATGCTCCGCCTACACCTGGATTGTCAAGGGCTCTGACTCGGTGAGTTACTGGCCGATCCTCCCTGACCACCTCAAATGCTCCGCCTACACCTGGATTGTCAAGGGCTCTGACTCGGTTGTCAAGGGCTCTGACTCGGTGAGTGGACCGCCTACACCTGGATTGTCAAGGGCTCTGACTCGGTGAGTTACTGGCCGATCCTCCCTGACCACCTCAAATGCTCCGCCTACACCTGGATTGTCAAGGGCTCTGACTCGGTGAGTGGACCGCCTACACCTGGATTGTCAAGGGCTCCGACTCGGTGAGTTACTGGCCGATCCTCCCTGACCACCTCAAATGCTCCGCCTACACCTGGATTGTCAAGGGCTCTGACTCGGTGAGTGGACCGCCTACACCTGGATTGTCAAGGGCTCTGACTCGGTGAGTGGACCGCCTACACCTGGATTGTCAAGGGCTCAGACTCGGTGAGTGGACCGCCTACACCTGGATTGTCAAGGGCTCTGACTCGGTGAGTGGACCGCCTACACCTGGATTGTCAAGGGCTCTGACTCGGTGAGTTACTGGCCGATCCTCCCTGACCACCTCAAATGCTCCGCCTACACCTGGATTGTCAAGGGCTCTGACTCGGTGAGTGGACCGCCTACACCTGGATTGTCAAGGGCTCTGACTCGGTGAGTGGACAGACAAGGGGATAATGGGTAATACCAGAGTTTGAATATGTAAATATTTGTTAAAGGGAGATAAACACTTTGTCAACAAAAATGGAGTTAGCACCTGAAATCGATAAGACGAGACAAAAATATATTGTAAATTCATCACATTTTGCATATAACAATTTCTACTGAGATATATTTCAAGTCATAGTTGATAAGCGATCCAAGCTTATAATCAGCAAGTACTCGGTAACGAATTCAGTAAATTAGCCTCCCTACGCATTGCTATTTATCATGAAGGTATGCAATATGTCTCATGCACTCTATCTTTTGCGAATATGTGCCAAACTTTTATGAACAATCAACAATCATTTGGAAAAAGTACATGGAAATCGGCAGTTTAGGTTGGCCCCGGACGTCAGCCTATTTAGTGTCGGCGAATTGTTTATAAGTGCCCCTTCAACAACGTTGAACAGATTGATGCAAAAGCGCCAGACGCTGCGCTTTCCAATAGTGGAGGGAAAATACCGATCATTAATTTCCCCAAACTTCCAACTTTGAATTAGGGAATAACTTTATTTAATTCTTAAATTTAGATCACATCATTTGAATACCATAACCGTAGCCAAATAAATTGTTGCTAACAAAATCAAAAGGTGATTATCTCTCTTTAACATTTTACCTACTATCTAAGTGATGGAAATAAATAAAATAATACGAGTATCTCTAAATACCAAAATGGTTAATTCGTTGGCTCAGCATCAGAGTTCGCCACGGGCCGGGCTTGCCCTATGGGTCATGGGTCGGGGCCGGGCCTGGGCCGGGCCTGGGCCGGGCCTGGGCCGGGCCTGGGCCGGGCCTGGGCCGGGCCTGGGCTGGGCCTCAACTTTAACCCGCGCCGTGCCGGTGCTCGGCGCTACCTTCGCCGTGCCGGGGGGGGGGGGTAGACACCCCCCTCTAACTCGAAAACTAAAAGGGGCTAGAAAGACGCGGAAAAAGGCGTTCGAAAGCTCTTGACAAGCACATTCTAAAGTACTTCGGATATTTTTTTCCTAAAGCCAATATTGAGGTCACCAGAGGTCATCAAAGGTCAACTTTTCAAGTTTTAGGACTTTGCTCCAGAAACCCCCAGATATCACAGGAACTATGATAGCTAGGAACAAATGTAAAAAATCAATGGCAAGCTCTTGCAAAAATGCAATTGCCAAGGTGTCCTCAGATTTTAGCTCAGGTCAATAGTTTAGGCTCCAGAATTCATCCAATGTCAAAAAGGCTATTTTTTACAAAACAGTTTTTCACGAATAGCTTTTTACTTACTAACGACAAGGCAATAATTTCGATGCCATCGTGTTTTGTCGTCAAGGCGCTTCGACTCATTTTAGTGTTGATCAGGTTAGGCCAACTAAAAAAATTGACCTCAGGTCAAGGTCAAGTGGTGACCCAAGTAGCTCATGTTGCATATGGGAAGACGTGCCTCGACGAGACAAACACATTGGTGTCGGTTTCACTTCTCTATAGGGCTGCTAAGTGATGACGCCATGGTTCCAACAGCTGACTGCGCTAATGTTGAAGGGATAGGAGCCTCATCAGGAGCAGCGATTGTGGAGTACCTGCTGTCAGTTTGCGTACGAAATTCACTGGATTAGCTAAACCTCTATCGAAATTTTCATTTTATTTAATTTATTTAACGATAATGCACTGTATCTACTAAATAACTGACATTATCTTCTAGACTACTAAATTATATTCCACTCATACTCGTGTTAATTGTTTTGTATTTGTTTTATATTCTAATAACACGAGTGCCTGCGTTTTGACATGCATTGTTTAATTTTGTGACTAGATAATTCGTGCATATAAAACGCTCATTGTATTTAGTAGCCCACCGAAGTTTTCCGCTTTTCCTCATAATTCCCTAACATCAATGCAGTCAAAAATGGAACAAAATGGAAATATGCATCTAGTTTTACTCCACCACATTCTTTTTTGGCGTCGGAAAACAATAAGTGTACCAGAATTGAGGCTCAAAATGAATCCCCTATCTCTAAAGCATTAGCGCAGTCAGCTGTTGGAACTTGGAACCCTGACGCCACACTTAACAGCCCTATCGTCATTATGTCGAGAGCTAATGAAATACAATTGTTGGTTACTTTGGATGACCTCGGCTGACCCTGTAGGGGTCACTGAACAAAAATAGCACCTAGGTCATCAATAATGGACTATAATAACATGATCCAGAAGGAATTCGACTGATATCTTGCGAATCCTTGGAATAGGAAGCATTTGAATATTTCTCCGTTGACTTATAATGGGGAGGTCACGAAATTGACCCGACCTTAGGTCGCTGATATAAAAAATCCAAAATAAACGAATTGTAGATATATGACCTTATGAAATCCTGTAAGTATAAAACCGATCATCCAAAAATCATGACTGTGGTACGACCACAAGTTTTTTTTTAGAGGTGGGGTCACGTGACCTGGTCTGGTGACCTGACCTGAGATGACCCGAGGTATTTTTTTTTAACACAATGTGGGCAATTGATGCCCGAACAGCTGTGCCAATAACGGTGGCGCTGCGCGCCGCCGTTTTTCTGCTATCCTCGAAAAACCTGAGGGGGTGTCTAACCCCCCCCCCCGGCACGGCGCGGGTTAAGGAAATAACCGGGCTCTGGACGGGCCTGGGCTAATAATGTTGAAGTAATGCGCGTAAGCTCAGGTCAGAGCTAACAAAAATTTTAACCAGCAGCTCACTTCCACAGCAACACACTGTGACTGTGGCTGTGGGTGTTTTTTTTGGTTAGCATAGTTCGTTCATTGTTTCACATTTATAGTATGTAAGTAAATATGCTAAGACCAGTAAAGCGCCGTAGTTGGCGATGAACGAGCGAGCGCGAAGGAAATATATGGGGAATTTCAACTCGATCGGGCAAGTATTTACTGATATACAAAAAAGGATGTGCACGTGCGCACGTGCAGGGGTACCCGTCGACTTGTGGGAAAGTGGGAGCTGAGAGATCCCTAACCACACACCAAATTTGAACACAATCGGCTCAGCTCAGCCGTTCCTGAGATAAAGAATAGGGGTGTGCACGTGTGCATGTGCAGACAACCCACCCCTGACTGTGGAAAGGCGGCGGCTGAGAGGTCCCTAACCACGCGCCAAATTTGAACACAATCGGCTCAGCAGTTCCTGAGATACAAAATAGGGGTGTGCATGTGCGCACGTGCGCACGTGTAGAGGCACCTCACCCCTGACTTGTGGGAAACTGGCGGACGAGAGGTCCCTAACCACACACCAAATTTGAACACAATCGGCTCAGCCGCTCCTGAGATATAGAATAGGGATGTGCACGTCCGCACGTGCAGAGGCACCCCACCCCTGACTTGTGGGAAAGTGGCGGCTGAGAGGTCCTTAAAGGGAAATAATGACCTTTTTCCACTAAAATGGAGTTAGCACTTGAAATCGCCAGACGAGATCAAAATATATTGTAAATTCATCACATTTTGCATGAAAACTTTCCTACCGAAAGATATTTCAAGTTAAAGTTGATAAGCGTTCCACACTTTAAACGACCGGTACTTGCACTATTTCTGACCTTTTGTCAAGTACTTTTGGTCCTCATCAAACTGCGGGCTTTTCCCGTATTGTTTTTTTACGCAATGGAGTGGAAAATATATTGTGCGTTCTGCTTGTTGTGATTATATGCCCGGCGATCTTCTAAAACTAACAGCGATTGAAAAAAGTGGCAATAAAATCGGAAGCTCATCGATGCACATCAACGCGGCATAGTTAGTGGTTGCGACCCTCAATTTTTGAAAATCGATTCATTTGTTTTCAACATTAGGAGTTGTGTATAGTTTGTCTGTGGCTGTATATAACACTATGCTTTATTTTATCATGAAAAATAATAATTTTTCCCAAAAAAACTAACGAACAATAACACAAAACTGGCAATTAAATCAGAAGCTCATCGATGCACATCGACGGCGACCTATTTAGCGTCGGCGATTTGTTTACAAAGTCATTGTCATGCTTCTCGGCGCACTTAACGATCTCGGCGCACTTGGCGAGTTGTTCCTGATTAGTATACCCAAGTCCCGTAGCAGGCTTTGTTAATGACGTCACTGGTGCCATTCTTGTGTAGCATTGCAAAATATATCTGATTTCGAGTTGAAAGCTAATTAAAGACTTATTCAAATTATTGTTTTTAAGTTTGAACTTTCTTGTTAATCATTATTAAAGGTATTTTATCACTGTATTTCATAGTAGTTGACACTTCAGAAACTTGTGACGTAATAATATTGTATCCAATATGCATTTCCCTCACCTTTTGCTATTGTGGCGCAGTGCCGAGTGCTTTGCGAATACTAGCTTGCCTGGGGTTCAATTCATTCCGCTCTTATTTTATTCGAGTTGGTATAGTTTGCATGTTGTTGTTATTCATGACTTATACTGATAGTCAGTCATGCATCACGGATGCTTCACGGATTGCTTCACGGATCAGAGCGCTGCTCGAACGCACGCTAGTAGCGCTTTCGTTCTCCATGGCAACCAGGCGTGAGCCAATGAAAAGCCAGAACGTATTCCCTTTCTGGCTTTTGATTGGCTGACGCCTGGTTGCCATGGAGAACGAAAGCGCTACTAGCGGGTGTCCGAGCAGCGCTCAGTTTGATCGGAAATGTCACAGAGCCTCCACAAATGCCGCACTCGATGTTAACAATGGTAGGGAAGGACGAATTTGTCAATGACCTTCATGAAGTACACAAGGTACTTGTTTTGTATTTTTTCCAAACTTACAACTTTGAATTTGGGAATAATTTTATTTAATTCTTAAATTTAAATAAAATAATTTTAAAAACATAACGGTAGCCTAAGAAATTGTTGCTAACAAAATCAAAAGGTCATTATTTCCCTTTAACCACACATCAAATTTGCACACAATCGGCTCAGCCGTTGCAGAGTTTTTGCGAGAAAACACTTTTCAACACCCCTCACACGGCACGCGCCACGCGCAGTGGTAGTCACCAACATGAGTCAGCACCGATCTCAAACAGGGTAGATTGGATGGGGCTGCTCAGCAAAGAAGTCCGCTTGTCAATCGGACGTGTGGTTGCAGAGATATGAGCTTCTCAAAAGCGTCGCCACGGGTCGGGCCGGGCCAGGCCGGGCCGCTCATAATCAGATTTTCCCCATATACCACGGAAGGACGAGCGAGCGCGAAGCGCTCGCTCGTAATAATGATTGCACATTTTGTGAAAATAATTATATGCTTAATCTGAACGGGCCGGACCGACCGGGCCTCAATATTACTAATTTGACCGGGTCTGGTCCGGACCTGGACTTGGTGTTCATGGGCCTGGGCCGGTCCGGCCTGGGGGTTGGTGGGCCCGTGGCGAGCACTGCTCAGTATGTAAAGACGCTCATTTTTGCGAGACAGGTATGCCACTGTTATGGTTACAGCACACCGTCATTTGTCAACACATTTGAGTTGTTAAATGTGTCTTTTTCCGCACCTGATGCAACTGCATAGACGCTTAGCCATTGAGCGTTACCCCGCCTAGCGTTACCCCGAGTTACCCGCCTAGCGTTACCCCGATTTACCCCGCATAGCGTTGCCCCGATTTACCCCGCCTAGCGTTACCCCAAGTTACCCCGCCTAGCGTTACTCCGAGTTACCCCGCCTAGCGTTACCCCGAGTTACCCCGCCTAGCGCTGCCCCGAGTTACCCCGCCTAGCGTTACCCCGAGTTACCCCGCCTAGCGTTACCCCGAGTTACCCCGCCTAGCGTTACCCGAGTTACCCCGCCTAGCGTTACCCGAGTTACCCCGCCTAGCGCTACCCAGAGTTGCCCCGCCTAGCGTTACCCAGAGTTGCCCCGCCTAGCGTTACTCCGAGTTGCCCCGGCTAGCGTTACCCCGAGTTGCCCCGCCTAGCGTTACCCCGATTTACCCCGCCTAGCGTTACCCCGAGTTGCCCCGCCTAGCGTTACTCTGAGTTGCCCCGCCTAGCGTTACCCCGAGTTGCCCCGCCTAGCGTTACCCCGATTTACCCCGCCTAGCGTTACTCCGAGTTACCCCGCCTAGTGTTACCCCGAGTTACCCCACCTAGCGTTACCCCGAGTTACCCCGCCTAGCGCTACCCCGAGTTGCCCGCCTAGTAGACATGTCACCAGATCCACGTAGTTTGTGTTTACTTTTTAAGGTGCATTGCCAGTTGCATGAGCAGTAACAGAAGCGAATATTGGCGCTACTCCTTGCTGGCTCCTTGGTATGATTAAAAATCTTATGGATTGAATTTCGCTTTTGTAGAAACCATGGGCGTTGCCACGGATTTTTGAGTGTGGGGGGGGGGGACGAAGTGCCGAATGAACCATCAGTACGGTTCGCGACAATGTGAAGGAAAATTAGTTTTTACCTTTTTAGCTTTTTAGTTCTAACTACCGGCTATTTTGGTTTTAAACTATAACAGGTGACATTTTATAGAGCTTAGCGCATGGGCGAGGAACATATTTGTGATAATTTAACTGTTTTTACTGTTTCACTGTTTGATAAAGGCCTGTGGGCTGTGTCCGAAATATTACTACATAATAATAATAACGTTTTAATAACATTGGTTTTGTCATATTTTCGAGGAAAATGGCATGATGTTTCGTTTTAACTATTATAACAGGTGATAGATGAAAAACATAATTTCTTCAGAAATCTTCATGGTATATTGTTCTAACGATTCTATATTCGATAGGACCTGCCAGGCGATTCGCTCATCGCTGTTTGGGATACATCCCTAGTTATTCGTGTTACATAAAAAGCTATTTCATACTAATTATAAGAAATGGCAGCCACCTGTCCGTCTGTCCGTTCGGATGTCATCCGATTGCTTAATAACTCCACGCACCTTGCAGTCAAAACCGCAAAATTTGGCATGTTAGTGGGGATGTATAGGGTCGCACTATCGTAGGCAAATTTTGCGTCGATCCATGATCACAATAGACTGCGATACCTTCTTAATATATTCTTAATATGCCGTGAATAACAGAACTTATATGCGCCACCCGGCTGCCACTTGACTGGCTTTTTGCTTTCGGGAGGTACTAGCTCGGTGGTCATGGGGGTCAGGGTCAGGGGTTTGATAGATATTTAGGAGGTCGGTGGTGCGGTACGAAGGTAATGGCGTGTTTGTTCTATCTTCTTCATATTCATAGGCTCAGCGCATCTCGCTGTTCTGCATGCTGGCCGACCCGGGGTGCCCGTAACTGTACAGGAGGACGGATCGCCCCGACACCGGTGACTGCCGCTGGCTCGTTGTGCGGGGTAGTCGTGTGTGGACGGCTGGCCGAAACGGATGCGGATGAAGAAGCTCATGTACTTGGAGTAATGGATGAAGAAGTTATCCGAAAACTACCTCGGTTTGTAAACTTTGAACGCATTTGGGCAGAACTTGAACAAAATGGCTTGTATATTTAATTTTATAAATTTAGTCCGAAGCTTTTGAATCGATGCATTTCCTAGGTCAGGACCCGGCCAGTTTGAGGACCAGTTTGATTACCGAGCGGAGCGAGGCCTTACGTCAACTAGGGGGAAAATCTACGTATGAGACCGTAGCCACGGTTTTCAGAAGCATATTTCTTTGCAGCTATTCAGTCGAGGTGATTGAAAACTTGCATACAAAAACGTTCATGTCGTGAAACTATCCGCCGGCGTTTCCTTTCAGCAAACACAAAGTGTGCCTCAACAACAAATAGGGCACATTAACGCCATAATATTCCCATTTTTTCTGCTACTGAAATTCCATTTAAATTATTTCCTCTCAACTTACTTCAAGAAAAGTAAAAATATCGTCCCGATCCCTTCCATTCTTCCATTGCACTGATATCTGTAAAAAATGCTGTTAGGATATTGAAACCTGCAATATTTCCGAACAAAGTATGGATTTATGTCTCCAAAACTGGGGAGATAATCCCCCCCAGCCTGACGACTAGGGAAGGGGGACAGTGTACACTCCGTCCCCCCTACGGCGACGACGACTGGTGAGGGGGTGGCAGTGTATACCCCGTCCCCCCTACGGCGACAACGACTGGTGAGGGGGGTGGCAGTGTACACCCCGTCCCCCCTACGGCGACGACGACTTGGGGGGGGGGGGGGACGGACGGTGTACACCCCGTCCCCCCTACGGCGACGACGACTGGGGAAGGGGGGGAGATAATGTACATCCCGTCCCCCCTACGGCGACGACGACTGGGGGGGGGGGGGACGGTGTACACCCCGTCCCCCCGTCCCCCCTGCCGCCTGCCACCGGCTGAGTCCTGACTCCGCCTGCTTCGTCCTCAGGAGCGATACAAGAACCCGCACTGCGCCGCCTGCCATCCTGGGTCCTGACTCCGCCTGCTTCGTCCTCAGGAGCGGTACAAGAACCCGCACTGCGCCGCCTGCCACCCTGAGTCCTGACTCCGCCTGCTGCTTCCTCAGGAGCGGTACAAGAACCCGCACTGCGCCGCCTGCCACCGGCTGAGTCCTGACTCCGCCTGCTTCGTCCTCAGGAGCGGTACAAGAACCCGCACTGCGCCGCCTGCCACCCTGAGTCCTGACTCCGCCTGCTGCGTCCTCAGGAGCGGTACAAGAACCCGCACTGCGCCGCCTGCCACCCTGAGTCCTGACTCCGCCTGCTGCTTCCTCAGGAGCGGTACAAGAACCCGCACTGCGCCGCCTGCCACCCTGAGTCCTGACTCCGCCTGCTGCGTCCTCAGGAGCGGTACAAGAACCCGCACTGCGCCGCCTGCCACCCTGAGTCCTGACTCCGCCTGCTGCTTCCTCAGGAGCGGTACAAGAACCCGCACTGCGCCGCCTGCCACCCTGAGTCCTGACTCCGCCTGCTGCTTCCTCAGGAGCGGTACAAGAACCCGCACTGCGCCGCCTGCCACCCTGAGTCCTGACTCCGCCTGCTGCGTCCTCAGGAGCGGTACAAGAACCCGCACTGCGCCGCCTGCCACCCTGAGTCCTGACTCCGCCTGCTGCTTCCTCAGGAGCGGTACAAGAACCCGCACTGCGCCGCCTGCCACCCTGAGTCCTGACTCCGCCTGCTGCTTCCTCAGGAGCGGTACAAGAACCCGCACTGCGCCGCCTGCCACCCTGAGTCTTGACTCCGCCTGCTGCGTCCTCAGGAGCGGTACAAGAACCCGCACTGCGCCGCCTGCCACCCTGAGTCCTGACTCCGCCTGCTGCGTCCTCAGGAGCGGTACAAGAACCCGCACTGCGCCGCCTGCAACCACCGAAACGAGACTGAGTGTAACGTGCAGCCGTTCATCACTCCCGTCACGCCAGGCGTCCGGTACGCCGTGTCCGCCGCGGTGCTGTTTGACTTCTACGGAGAGGATGTCGGCCTGCAGCGCACCTGCCGGTGAGAGGGACGGGTCACACCTGCCGGTGAGAGGGACGGGTCACACCTGCCGGTGAGAGGGACGGGTCACACCTGCCGGTGAGAGGGACGGGTCACACCTGCCGGTGAGAGGGACGGGTCACACCTGCTGGTGAGAGGGATGGGTCACACCTGCGGGTGAGAGGGATGGGTCACACCTGCGGGTGAGAGGGACGGGTCACACCTGCCGGTGAGAGGGACGGGTCACACCTGCCGGTGAGAGGGACGGGTCACACCTGCTGGTGAGAGGGACGGGTCACACCTGCTGGTGAGAGGGATGGGTCACACCTGCGGGTGAGAGGGCCGGGTCACACCTGCCGGTGAGAGGGATGGGTCACACCTGCGGATGAGAGGGACGGGTCACACCTGCCGGTGAGAGGGACGGGTCACACCTGCCGGTGAGAGGGACGGGTCACACCTGCCGGTGAGAGGGACGGGTCACACCTGCGGGTGAGAGGGACAGGTCACACCTGCCGGTGAGAGGGACGGGTCACACTTGCCGGTGAGAGGGACGGGTCACACCTGCTGGTGAGAGGGATGGGTCACACCTGCGGGTGAGAGGGCCGGGTCACACCTGCCGGTGAGAGGGATGGGTCACACCTGCGGATGAGAGGGACGGGTCACACCTGCCGGTGAGAGGGACGCGTCACACCTGCCGGTGAGAGGGACGGGTCACACCTGCGGGTGAGAGGGACGGGCCTGCAGCGCACCTGCGGGTAGGGGGCGGGTCTGCAGTAAAGCCCTTCATGGAGACGGAATATCGTATGAGAATGGGAACGGGACGGGAATGGGTGTGAATGGGGCACACTTTTGGGAAATTGACGGGTACGGGGCAGACCATATGATTTTTTAGCACCACAAAAAAGTGAAATATACTCAAACGGGTGGGAATGGGAGCCCCATCAATTATTAATTCGGATTGGAACGGGTTTGGGTCTGGCTGAATGGGCTGGAACGTGATAGGGGCTGATAATGTGTTCCATGAAGGGCTCCAGTCTGCAGTACGCCTGCGTCCAGTCCAGTCCAGTCCAGTCCAGTCCAGTCCAGTCCAGTCCAGTCCAGTCCAGTCCAGTCCAGTCCAGTCCAGTCCAGTCCAGTCCAGTCCAGTCTGCAGTACGTCTGCGCCGAGACACGGCCCAGAACTGGAACACGCAGCTATTTAGTGTTTGACATTATTATATGCAGAATTGTGAGATCGCTACTGTGCTCATCAGACGACTTAGCGGCGAAGGACACAAGCACAAACACACATTTAGCCGAAGCATTTTCGTGCATTTTCGTGACAATATTTTATAATTTTAATGCGCTAATAATTTATGATAAATTTTAAAAATTGATGTCACCTTCCATTTTGCATTACATGGTAATAGGAATCAATTAATACCTTGCTTCGATATAATCTTCTTGCAATTTAATTCTACAACATTGAATTGATTGCTGAATTGCAACTCTGCCGTACATTCCCTGGTACACGTGTGTTTCATCATCAGACTCCCCGGGTCCCATCAAACAGCGAGTCAAGTCAGTTATTCGCCACAAACACAGCACCTTTTTCCAGAATCGAACCCACGCCCTGCCGCTCGCCATTCTCTCACATCTCTCCCGGCGTATTCCAGCTCGGGTGAGGTGTGGGACAGCCTGTTCGAGAGCTGCTTCCCGCTCCACTGCGGCGCCAACTTCGTCCTCTCCGGCGACGAGTGTCTCCTCGCGCCAGACGCCGTCAACTCCTCCGAGACTCTACTCTCGGCCTGCGCCAAAATCCACCTGCACTCGGCTCAGTTCGAGCGCCGCCCGAACGGCTCCGTGTACGTCCTCGTGTACGACCGCGTTCTGGAGGCCGGCCAGTTCGAGGAGCACGATGACGGGCTGCTGGTCTGCGCCGCCGACCCCGGTGGCGACATCAGCTTCAAGTACAACAGCTTGCAGGAGCACATCTCGTTCGTGTGCTTCACGCTGTCCGTGGTCTGCTTGGCGGCGCATATTCTGGTGCATACGTGCTTCAGCAAGCTGAGGAACCTCCCCGCCAAGAACCTGCTGTCGCTGTCGTGTGCGCTGCTCATGGCGCAGCTACTCTACCTCACAGGTGAGCCGACTGGGGCAGGGGTGGAGGATCAGACGAACAGGGCGGTGCATGTGAGCGGATGAAGAAAACGGAACGTATCCAAAGATCCGCTCTCTGGAATACGCCATAGAAATGAATACTAGATACTCCTATAGGTGTCGATTTAAATTCTTTTGGGGGTCCTCACCCCCCCCCCCCATTTTGAGTTCGCCCCTTCCCCCCGCCCCCCAATGACGTGCTCTCGCCCCCAATGCTTTCCGCCCTTAGATTACTTGATATATAGGTACAGGCATAGGTGTCGATCCAGTGTCCCAAGATTCCATTTTTGCTTGGGTGTCAGAGTGGAAAATTCGAGCCCAAAGAATATCATGGAATGGAAAATTATGTAGAAGATGATACAATATTGATGTATTTTTCAATTTGAAAATCAGTAGTTTTTTTAATAATTTATTTGGAGTCTATATGTATGTCTATTTATGTCAGAATCAATATCACAATTTATCCTTTGGGATTGGAAAATTCACACCCAAAATGGGGAGCGAGAGTGGACAATTATTCATATTTAGGTGTCATTTCCCACCCAAATCGACAAATATTGGGACACTGTCGATTTATATAGCTACTTTTGGAGTGGCCCTCGGCTCCCCCCTCCTTCCATGTTGAGTTGGGCCCCCAAAGTTGTTCTCGCCCCCTCCCCCTAATGTTTTCTGGCTAGTATTCATGGAGCCCGAAGGTCCAGCCTCCCAAATCGCCTGAAGTCGGTCAAAAAATAGCGCATTTCCTAATTTAAATGAAAATCTACGCAATTTTTTACGAAAGGAAGTTTATTTTAAATCACCTATTCATGCATGCAAAAGCGAAATCCGATGATTTTTTTTAAAAAGAATTGTGTGACTTTGGGCTTTAGCCCCTCCAAAGCAGCTCTTTGTTGTTCTGGCATAACGAAAACGATGATTGACGCCGAAGCGTAGAACCTTTGCCAAGCCTGGAAGGGCCCCATGCCGACCTGAGATGGCCGTTTACCACTTTGAGAGGACCCTCAATCGATCTAAAAGGGTAATTCTCCGGCCTGAGAGCTTTAAGTCGGTAAGAGAGGATCAATTAAAATCCGCTTCTTTGAGAGGCTCATCGATCGACCTGAGAGGGCCATCGTCCGGTCTGAGAGGCCCCTTGCCAGGTGTGGAAAGGCTTTACTTTCATGCTAGTCTGAGAGGGTCCTTACGAGGCCTGAGAGAAGGAGTCTGAGAGGGCCTGTGCAATACCTGAAAATTCCCTAGGCTTATCTAAGAGGGCTGTTGTCAGGCCCGAGAGGGCCCTGTGCCAGTTTGAGATTCTGAGATTCTCGGCCATTCTGAAAGCCATTGGTCGGTCGGAGGCTCGGCCAAAACTTTGGTTTGAGGTACCGTCCGACACAAGGCCAAAACTCGTGTGACTTTATTTTTGCGTTAAAGGAAATAGTTCACCTTCAACATTAGTTTTAAACTGAGATAGCAGTTTTGTAGCCCGTGTTGGAAAACCCATATCTGCAAGTTTTCTTGACTGAAAAGACTCTCCAGCCGAATATAATTGAGTTTTTGACGAAGGAATGCGGTGCTGGCGAAAGAATGTTGTACTGGTTCTAGCCCGGGCAGAGGCTATACCATCAGCCAATCAGCTTGCAGCTTGTGCTAGCGAGTTAACGCCGGCCGCCGGTTGGCACATCTCCAATGCAAGTCTATCTTTACGCGACTACTTTCGAATCTGATTGGCTGAGCCATTTTTTACATTCGCGTGACGTCAGGACTCTGACTCAGAGAGTATGCATATAGTTTTGATAAACAATAATTATTTACGGCCTTCTGTCCTGAATCGGCGCGATATAAGGCTATTTTGGGCAATATAAAAATGTAATCAAATCGTGTTTGGGAAAAATTTACAAGGTGAACTATTTCCTTTAAGAACTGATTTAAAACAAACTTGTACCTATTCCGTACATTTTCTTATAAAATCATGAAATGTGTTATTTTTGGCCGATTTCAGTCGTTTTGGTAAAACCTTCGTGACTGATTGGCCCCTTGGACCCGTCCCTGTTCGCCCCCCCCCCCCCTCCCCAAATCATTTTGACAAATCGACACCGCTGGATACTCCAATAACTTCTCGTCAAGTAGCGTTGATGAAAATGTCCGAGTATCTGGCGAGTTGAAGAACCGTTTAATATGACAAGATAAGAATGTTGTTCAATTTGAACCTCTTTCTGTTTCAGGTGTGGTTCAGAACCGTATTTTCTCGCTGTGCTTTCTGTTCGGCATCAGCATCCACTACTTCTTCCTGGCGTCCTTCTTCTGGATGAGCGTCATGAGTGTGGACGTCTGCCGGGCGTTCACTAGTGACACCTATCGGTAAGTAAAACAACTGTAACCTCTGTATTTCAGCGCATTGCAGATGACAGCGCTGCAATAGGTATGCGAAATCTCCGCTGCATACATACCTGCACATTGCACAGTCACATGACGGGTACCTATCACCTATGTCAACTTGGCACTGCGCCTTGGTGTTGGCTACTTCAAATTAAATTATATACTGCGCCGGAAAGCATAACTTATTGCGGCAGTCTAATGTTTTCCAGGGACATCAACCAATAAACAGACCACCGTGGAGACTGCATTGTGGCGTTGTACGCATGAAACAAGTGGCAGACTGCGCCGCACGTCACGCAGTCTTGCGGTACAGCCTACCTATTTTCCAGGGGACGGTAAACATTAGGAAAACTCCGGCACGACGGCAAGTAGCCGTTGAATGGACATCGGTAGCTAAGTAGGGATAATCCAAAGCCAATGTGTGAGTTAATTGAGACCGCTTTACTGTAAGTTAAATTGGCCTCCAAAGCCAGTGATCGACAAAGTTTGTACACGCAAACTTCAAACATCGTGTCGGTCATATATCCCAAATGTCAGGGTATGATCAAGCAACGAGTTTGGGGACCAAGTTTATGCCACTTAAAGGAAATAGTTCACCTTCAACATGGGATTTTGAACTGAAATAGCAGTTTTGTAGCCCGTGTTGAGAAATCCTTATCTGCAACTTGTCTTGGTTGAAAAGACTCCAGCCGAAGATATTTGACTTTTTGGCGAAGGAATGCGGCGCATATATGATATACCGTACCGTCTGAGAGTGCCAGCACTGGTCTGAGCATGCGCAGACCAATAACGCACACCATAACATTAATAATTTACGACCTTCTGTCCTGAATTGGCGCAATGTAGGACCATTTTTGAAAAGAAAAAAGGAAACTGTATTACAAAATATAATACAATCGTGTTCTGAAATTTTTCCAAAGGTGAACTATTTCCTTTAACACGCACCCTGGAGGGCCTCTCATAATTACACGCCCTGGAGGGGGCGGATTTCACCCCCCCCTATAATCTCGAAAACCACGCAACGTAGCGACAAGCGGAACACGACGTTAGATAGCTCGAGACAAGCTCTTTCGAAAGTATTTCGTTTATTTTTTATAAGGCCAATATTGAGGTCACCAGAGGTCATCAAGGTTCAGACTTTCAAGTTTTCAAGACTTCGCTTCGAACAACCCCAAATATTTCGGGAACTATGATAGTTAGCAGCAAACTGAAGAAGGAAAAAATCGAAAGCCCTTGAAAAATGAAATCGACATTAGTGTCCTTAGATTTGAGCTCAGGTCTCAGGTTTAGGCTTCAGAGGTCATCAAATGTCAAAAAAGTGATTTTTGCATAACCTTTTTTCTCTTCTCGCAAATAACGTTTGATCTAATAAAGATAAAGCAATAGTGTTTACGCAATTGCGTTTGTCTTGTCAAGGCGCTTTGAATCATATGCATGGTGACCGGGTTAGGTTAACTGAGAAATTTGACCTCAGGTCAAGGTCAAGTGGTGACCCAAGTTGGTCATGTTGCATATTGGGAGACGTGTCTCGACAAGACAAACACATTGGTACCATTTCATCTTCTCTATCTTTACTATGTCGATAGTTATCGACAAAACAGTGTTGGCGGTCACGAAATTGACCTGACCTTAGGTCACCGATATAATAAATCCGAGATTGACAAATTGTTGGTATCTATGACCTTATGAAGTCCTGCAATATTGAAACTGATGGGCGTAAAACTGTGGCTGTGGTACTACTGCAAACGTTTTGGAGTTGAGGTCATCAAGTGACCTGATCTGGTAACCTGACCTGAGATGACCCGAGGCCAAGAATTTTACATAATGTGGGAAGTTCATTTCTGAACAGGTGTGCAAAAACGGCGGCGTCTTCGAAAAACCGGAGTGGTGGGCGGATTTCGCCCCCCCCCCCCTCCCTCCAGGGCGCGTGTTAAAATCCCACAATACAAGACAAGCCTGTGTCCTGCTGCGGTCAGACTGCAGTGGTGCAGCACTTGCTGACTAGTGACCAATGCAAGACCAGTAACCAGTGACCAATGTAACGCTGACCAGTGACCAATGTAAGACCAGTGACCAGTGACAAATGTAAGTCAGAACATCTCTCCATTGTCATGGCTGATCATCACCTTTACATGGCTGATCATCACCTTTACATGGCTGATCATGATTTAACCAAGCATGCGCTGTTTGGAGCAAAAGCTCTACTCAGAGAACCATTACAACCCCAAAATGTCCGAGATTCCCTCGGTATCATGGCCGATCGGAATCACTCTCACAACCTACAATCAGCTGCCATTTACCCCACACAACACGTCATTCCGACGACTACGACACATAGCTGAACTACGACACGTAACACCGCGAGGCGAGGTAACAGGACTCGGCTTGTCATGGATCCTGGCAGCGCTGATTTGTGTGCTGTGAATGTCGTGTGCATGCGTGATCAGGTGTGAACATGAACTGTGAATGCGAATGCGAGTGTATGCCAGCTCTTTCATGTGTCCAACTCGTCCA
>JAXIVJ010008777.1:0-53935 GCA_036785665.1 Chirona hameri | reverse complement strand
TGCATATCTTTGAAATAGGAAGCATTTGAATATTTCCCCATTTACTTATTATGGGAGGTCACGAAATTGACCTGACCTTAGGTCACCGATATAAACAAATCCGAGACAAACGAATTGTAAGTACTTATGGCCTCATGACACCCTGTAAGTTTCAAACTGATCGGTGAGAAACTCTGGCTTTGGCACAACTGCAAACGTTTTTGGGGGTGGGGTCGCTTTACCTGATCTGGTGACCTGACCTGAGATGACCCGAGGTTCATCTTTTTTTTATAGAGTGTGCGCAATGGATGTCCTAACAGGTGTGCTAAAACTTGGCGGAGCTGCGCGCCGCCGTTTTATGCTATCTGCGAAAAACCTGAGGACGGGGGGGGGGGGGGGGGGGGGGGGCGGAAATCAACTCCCCTGCAGTGTGCCTGTTAAATTAACCAATTAAATTAATAACAGTTAAATATTCATCAAAATTAAATGGACTTTTACATAAAAACGCGCGTACGTCTACTTAACATTTGCCTTGATCACAAATTTTCTACCTCGGGCTTGTTTTATATGATGAGTGACAATAGCAATACTTAGTTCAAAGATACAAATACCTACTGAGAATAAAGGTCGAATAGCATCAGTCATACATTCAGAAAAGAATAAATTCGGGAACTTGAACAGGAAAAATTTGCGTGCCTTCGGCGCGCATTTTAAGGGCTTCAAACATTTCGGTGCCTGTTCTTCTCTTTACATCTGTTTCTGCGTGATAGATCAAATTAAATGCAACTTTGGTGATTCATCAGACAAATAGGTACAGTTCATGTGCCGTACGCGAAACCCAAAAATACAACAAGATTTGGCAGGTGGATGCATGGGCCCGGGAACGATTTTAAAGTTGGGGGGGCGAAACAATTTTTTTTTTTGGCGCAATCTTCTCACTCTTGGTGCACCTTTTCGCTCTCAAATTTTCCTCATTGGAAAACCGAAACGTTTCGAAAGCTCATCAAACAAAACTTTGAAACTATTTTAACATGTTTTGGTTCAGGTTAATATTGAGGTCACCAGAGGTCACCAAAGGTCAGATTCTCCAGTTTTAGGACTTTTCTCCAGAAACTCCCAAATATCTCGGGAACTATGATAGCTAGGAACAAACGGAAGGAAGCAATTGAAAGCTCTTGAAATAATAAATCATATTGTGTCATGAAATGTTATCTCAGATCAATAGTTTAGGCTCCAGAGGTCATCAAATGTCAAAATAGCTATTGTTTGGCAAAACGTTCGGAAATAACTTTTTACCTAATAAAGATACGACAACAATTTTGACACCATCATGTTCGTCTCGTCAACGCGCTTCAAATCACATTAATTTGGACCAGTTTAGGTCAACTTAGAAATTTTACCTCAGGTCAAGATCAAGTGGCGACCCAAGTAGGTCATGTTGCATATTGGGAGACGTTTCTCGACGAGACAAACACATTGATGCCGATTTTATTTCTTTATCTTCATTCTATCGAGAGTTATTGACACAAAAAGTGCTGGTGACCTCTGCTGACCTCTGCTGATCCTGTAGGGGTCACTGAACAAAAATGTAACCCGGATCATCAATAATAGCCTATGATAACATGATCCAGAAGGAATTGGACTGATATCATACGTATCCCCGGAAACGAAACATTTTTATATTTACCATTTAATTATAATGGGAGGTCACGAAAATAATCTGACCGGTGACCTTAAGTCACCAATATACAACATCTTAGATATTCGAATTGTAGGTATCTATGACCTGATGAAATCCTGTAAGTTTGAAACCGATCGGCCAAAAACTGTGGCTGTGATACGACCGCAAACTTATTTGGAGGTGTGGTCACGTGACCTGACCTGAGATGACCTGTGGTCAAGAATTGCACACAATGTGGGTAATTGATGCCCGATCAGGTGTGCCAAAAAAGACGGCTGAAACGGCGGCGCTGTGCGCCGTACGCCTTTTTTGGAAACGGCAAAAACGGCGCGCCGACGTTTTTTTCGCTATCCTCGAAAAACCTTAGGGGGGGGGGGGGGGCGTCTAAACGCCCCACCCCGACACGGCGCGGGTTACCATAGAAAGCAAAAATTATGTAAAAGTGGGGGGTCATGCCACCCCCCTCCCCACCCCGTTTCCTACTATGAACCGTATGCCTTTGTAAACCCGCCTGTCGTCTGATAAAATACTCGTACCTGACGCCTGACGTTTGTTTTTCTTGAAGAAGCCCGCGGGTGTGGGCTGCACCGACCGCTTCATCACCGTATCACGGTAACCTACGACATTTACGATAACTCTTGCTTGCAATTGCCGTCCCGTCAGCAGACAGAGAGGACAGCTAGAGGGCCGCACGGCAGTTTGACCGCATCCGTAACGTTGACGTGGGATAAACTTAGAAACAAAATGCAGCAAATGTTTATCGCCGTCAGTGCGTTATTTTAACGACGACGCACCAAGCAGACAACTGCTACCAAATGTACTGCTACCAAAGTTTTCCATTATATCTCATAGGACACAATGGAAAAAAGAAAAGGAAGGAAAAGAAAAGTATACGATACTGCTATAAAGTCAAAGCTATATAATAATAATACTTATGACATGCTATAAAAGAAAACGGAAAAAATGAAAGTGACTTTCATATTTCATAAAATAAAAAAATAAATAATATATAATAATAAATAATAATTTTATATAAGAGGCTTTCATATTTTATATAACTTTTTGTGAAGAAAATTGAAAGAGCTCATTTTTAGGGAAACTTCTGCTCACCGAAGTTGGGGGGGGCGCCGCCGCCCCCCGGTCCAGATGTTGGGGGGGGGGGGGCAAGCGCCCCCGCTGCCCCCCTGGGTGGATGTCCAAAGCCAATCATCGGAAAAATGTGTGGGTGCCCCCCCCCCCCTGCCAAAATATCCTACAGGAGGTCCTGGCTACCTGTATCCGCCCATAACAACATATTGCATATTTATGAACACAGGAATGTAGTTCATGCTCCAAGGAACCGAATGCTGCTTTCCCAGAGAGAATCGGTCCAGTGGTTTCCGAGATACGAAGGGGGGGGGGATAAGCCCACCCCGACAGATTCGTATTTGTTTAAATCCCGACAGTAATAGGGTAGTCATCGTCATAACGAAGCCATATTCATAGTCTTCGGTTCATTGCAACGCTGAATTGAATGAATAACATTTTTAGCTTCTTATCCTCTACAAGGCCCACCGCCTATATTTCTCGTTTTTATCAGGCAAACCCGTACAAATTTCGCGCCGCTTCGCGGCGCTAAATAACAAGGGCCTACTTACTATCACATGCAAATCCACATTAAAAATGCTGCAAAGGCTTAAATACACGCATAACAAATTGAGGTACATTTTTCGTCATTTCAGCCGAACCTCCCCCCCCCCCCACCACTCAAAAAATATCGGCGACGCTCCGGCGACATATCGGCGAGCTGGCAATTGACATAGTTTTGCTCAGTGTAAGGCAATGTCGTAACAATACAAACTGCAAGCTGACCTTTTTCGATATCCCAAAAGATCGGAAACCTAAAAAACAAAAACAAAAACAAAAACCATTAGAAATGCGGTGGTTGCAAAACAAAGTGGCCCAAATCAGGGAAGAAATTCGAAATTGGGGGTAGGTAAGGTCCGCTAAAAAAACTGGTTTGCCCCCCCCACCAAACAAAAAAACGGCCGGCTGGATCCGTCCTTGATAGGGTTAACGCTGTTTCAACGTGCCCCTCTAACTACTGTCCCCACCCTCCCCTTATACAAGAGATGACTATACCCGTTCTTTGTAAAACAAAAAACAAAACAACAATATAAACAGCAACACTCGATAACTTGTCAGTGTATGTACAATGTTTATTATTATTATTACACGTGTGGCGTGACATCCCCGTCTCTGAGCAATAAAAAACAAAATCATCCAACAAACAAAGCATCGTCTGTGTGCCTGTCCGCCATCGCACATGTGTGTATTTCATTTCCAATGCCACTACTTTCTACCGCCCCACCCGACATCATGATCACATTCTACCGCCCCACCCGACATCATGATCACATTCTACCGCCCCACCCGACATCATGATCACATTCTACCGCCCCTCCCGACATCATGATCACATTCTACCGCCCCACCCGACATCATGATCACATTCTACCGCCCCACCCGACATCATGATCACATTCTACCGCCCCACCCGACATCATGATCACATTCCACTCAGGAGCACTATGCTTTGTTCGATAAGTAAGCAAGTGGCTATCTACAAAACAAATAATACAGGAAAGTCGCACCTAACAACACATATTACAACAAAAACACACTGCATCGCAGTGTTCAAATAAGACTTCACCCCTTCGTCAAACACCTTCACACATTGCTCTGTTCACCGTGACCAACATCAACACTACCGCCACCTATATCAACTTCCCCTGCTACATCAGCGCCATCTATACCGTCCGCCTGCCGGCGGCTGGCCAGCGGGGTCGGCAGCGGCTCGTACGTCGCCGCGGGTGGTCGTGACGTCACTGGCGGCCGAGTCACCTGGTCAGGCAGCAGGTAACCCTCAGTCAGGTCATTGACCCGGTGTACTGAGGTCCACCTGGCGACATGGAGGAGGCACAGAGAGGTGTGAAAACGACCGGCGCGGGTAAGCAGGGGCGGACCGGATGGCCGGGATTGGTCTCCGGTTACTTGTAATAGCAACACAACATACATATATGTTCATGAGGCGGGTAGTCGGTTTACGGTGTTTTAATGAAACGCGTGTTCAAAGCAGTGCGAGCCATAACATCTCGTAACGACGCCCGCTCAACGACTGCCTCGTCCCTCGCCAGAGGCGTCCCGCTCCCCCGGTGACCCCAAATCTTTGTCCGGGCGTCTGGCCGCCGGGCGTCTCCACCCGTCCTGAACAAATACCTCGGGCCGGCGGGCCGGTGTGCCCCTCTGTCTCGTCCCCGTCCCCGCAACTGAGCCAACGCCCGACAATGACAAACACGTCTGACCCCAGGTGTGAGGGAGACGCCGCACCAAGCTCCGAGTTTAACACACATGCATGCAACAGGTGATTCTACTGACCCTTAGTTTCGATTGTGGCGGTTTTTAGCGCCACGTTTCACTTTTTGATGGTTTGCATTGGGAATTAACCCGTCAGTTACTGCGATATTTTCCATAACGCTTACTGGGGGGGAGAGGGGGCTATGTTTTGCCCCCGCATCTCTGGAGAACTAATAGACCGATTTTACCAATTCAAACGGCATTCGAAAGCCCAGACATTTTTTCAAAAGAAACCTAATATTGTTGACCTTGGGATCAACGATGATATCAGAGGTCACGTCGAAAACAAAATGTTTGACTGTGTCATAAAGGTCTCGGTGGATGGAACCGCCGCGCAAAATTCCGATATTAAATGCATAAACCGTCAATAAATCGGTAAGATTCGTGTGTATGACACTAGTAAGTACCATTTTAAGCTATTGATGACCTGTCAGGTCAAGTTCACCCGAGGTCACGAGGTCAAATTGCCGATTACGGTCATTAGGCGTTGTAACACATGTTTTATGGGTACGTTTTTCTGCTATAACGCGAAAAAATACCTTATCACATTTTTTGTTCAATAGAAATAGAAGTAAAAAGCAAAAACGGAAATGCATTTGTTATTAATGGTGATGCTGTGAGAGGTGGTCGATTTTTGGAATTGAAAGGTCGTAAGTCAGTCATTTTTGACGATATCGACTTCAAATTTGGTACACATTCACTGGAGACATTGTAATCACATACAGGGGTGGTAAAGTGTTCTGTCCTTATGGATAAGGTCGGGGCCAAAATGCTCTTTCTCATGAAGTACTCGGGGGGGGGGGGGGTTAAAATGCCAGCAAGAATCATTACTATGTCATTCCTGTGAAAATTTACTAAGCGATCATGTCCTTAGAAATACTGATCGTCAAAACCACTTCAGATGTATTATTCACTTAATCATCATATTCATCACGCCAGTCTGTATGTAAATTTACTATTTTTTTAAAATTAGCAGTTGCGTTTCAGCTCTTGATTGCCAATAACAATACATTACATTAAACACAAATCTGACGAGAGAAAAAACAATTCGGACGATAGATTCAACACGTGGGGCCACTGAACCAAAAATGCACCTGGGTCTTCAAGAATGGCCTATAATAACATGATACAGAAGGAATTAGGCTGATATCATGCGTATTCTAAGAATAGGAAGCATTTGCATATTTCCCTATTGACTTATAATGGGGAAGTCACGAAATTGACCCGACCTTAAGCCACCGATATAAAAATCCGAGATATACGAATTATAAGTACTATTACTCTTATGAAATCCTGTAAGTACGAAATAGATCGGCCAAAAACTGTGGCTGTGGTACGACCGCACACTTCTTTGGAGGTGGGGTCACGTGACCTGGCCTGGTGAGCTGACCTGAGATGACCCGTGTTCAATTTTTTTAAAACAATATGTGGGCAATTGATGCCTTAACAGCTGAGCCAAAAACGGTGGCGCTGCGCGCCGCCGTTCTTTTCGCTATCCTTGGAAAACCTAAGAGGGGCGTCTAAACGCCCCTCCCCGGCACGGCGCGGGAAATCAGGACAATATATTCCCCGGGGGCGGGGGCGGGGTGCTAGTGCATTTTCAATGGAGGTCCATCGTCAGGACAATGGATTCGATTGTCTTGGGGGCCCCACCCTCTAACTCGAAAAAATAAAAGGGCTAGAAAGACGCAGAAAAAAACCGTTCATAAGCTCTTGAAAAGCACTTTCGAAGGTTTCCCAGATATTTTTTCCTCAAGTCAATATTGAGGTCACCAGAGGTCATCAAAGGTCAGATTTGAAAGTTGTAGGACTTCGCTCCAGAAACCCCCAGCTATCACAGGAACTATGAATGTTAGGAACAAACGGAAAAGGCAATGGAAATTTCCTGAAAAATGCAATCGCTAAAGGTTCGTCGAATTTGAGCTCAGGTCAACAGTTAAAGCCCCAGAACTCATCAAATGTCAAAAAGGCTGTTTTAAAAAAGTTATCACGAATAGCTTTTTACCTAATAACGACAAGGAAATAATTTTACGCCATCGTGCTTGTCTCGTCAAGACGCTTCGACTCATTTTAGTTTTGATCAGGTCAGGTCAACTTACAAATGTGACCTCAGGTCAAGGTCAAGTGGTGGTGACCCAAGCAGGTCATGTTGCATATGGGAAAACGTCCCGCGACAAGATAAGCACATTGGTGTCTGTTTAACCTTTCTATCGTCATTATGTCGAGAGTTATTAACAAAACTGTTGGTGACCTCGGATGACCTCGGCTGACCCTGTAGGGGTCACTGAACAAAAATGGCACCTAGGTCATCAATAATTTCCTATAAAAACATGATCCAGAAGGAATTATACTGCAATCTTGCGTCTCCTTAGAATAGGAAGCATTGGAATATTTCCCCTTAGATTTATAATTGGGAGGTCAAGAAATTAAACCGACCTTAGGTCGCTGATATTAAAAATCAAAGATCATTGAATTGTAGATATATGTGACCTTATGAAATCCTGTAAGTGTAAAACCGATCATCTCAAAACTGTGGCTGTGGTACGACCACAAGTTTTTTGGTAGGTGGGGTCACGTGACCTGGTCTGGTGACCTGACCTATGATGACCCGAGGATTTGTTTACATAATGTGGACAATTGATGCACACACAGTTGTGCCAAAAACGGCGGCGTTGCGCTTCGCCGTTTTCCCGCTATCCGCGAAAAACCTGAACAAACAACCAAATTTGTCTTTGTATTTCTCAAAATTGTGAATTTCAATATAACTCGAAAATGCGAGATAACAGTTTGATAGCCGAGTCTATTGTCCTTCATCAGTCAGATGACATATGACAGGTACTATGACTTGACATTCAAGTACTATGACTTGACATACTATGACGCATATGACGTACTTTTGACAGCGTTTTTGGCAAACCCATATTTTTCAATAAAACACGCAGAACATGACGTCATTCTGACGTCATTACCGGTTGACCTATCCAAACCTCATCTTTTTCATTTGGCCAACATGTGTAGAATTGATGTGAGAGAGAATACTTCACGTTTGGTGACGATACTGGTGTTTGTTTAGGAGATATAGCAAAATATCGGGAGGGTGGGGGGAAATAGACCCCACAATTGTAATTGTATTGTAATTGTAAATAAGGAGTTAATAGTCATGCGCCTATATTTACCTTGGTTGCTTCCGTCACCCTGTCTGTTTTCCCTTGGTAACCTCTACATTCAATACATTCTCATTGCCTGGTTCTCACCTGGGATATTCCTCGCTTGCTTGATGCTCCTCCTCGTGTTTCTGCACTTGATAATGGTCCTCATGCCGTCCTCCTGAATGGTCCTCATGCCGTCCTCCTGAATGGTCCTCATGCCGTCCTCCTGAATGATCCTCATGCCGTCCTCCTGAATGGTCCTCATGCCGTCCTCCTGAATGGTTCTCGTATGGCCGCCTGTCCTGGTCCTCCCCATGCCAGCGCTTTTCATCATGTTCATACCTTCCTCCGTGCGTATCATGCTCATGCCGTCTTCCTCCCAGATATTCGTCATGTCTTCCTCCCTCTGAGTATTTCTCATGAGGTCTTCCTCCAGAATATTCCTCATAGGGCTTTCCTCCTAGGTTTTCCTCACGCTCCCTGTCTCTGCGCTCCTCCTCAAACCTTCCTCCATAGTCCTGGCCATGCCGCCTTCCTCCCTCTTCCTCTTCACCATACCTCCTCCTCTCCTCATGCCTATCTCTATACCTTCCTCCATGTGTGTCCTCTCGTCGTCCTCCCACACCGTGCTCTTCCTCTCCGGGTAGCGTCAGAGGACCGAGTTCCAGCACCGGCTGCGGCAACTCGAACAGCTTGGTCTTCAGCGCGGCCAGGATCTTGGGAGCCTCCTCGATGGGGAAGAGGTCGATGCCCACCTTGTCGCGCGTGCTGGACGCCTCCTCCTCTGCAGGGAGAGGGGGAGATGTCAGTATGGTCGGATCCAGGGTCAGTGGCGGATCCAGAGGGGGTGGGGTGTGGGGGGTCATGGGGACATGCACCCTCCACCCCTGAGCCTCCAAGGGGCCCAATAGCCCGAGGGGGCATTGGCACTATTCCATTATGTTAAGCGATCAAACCTAAATGGATAAGGAAGGATTTGTATATACTGTTCGGGGATACTAATTATGTCTCCGTCAGTAATACTTTACCTTCAATCATACGTCATGACAATGTTAACACCTAAGACAGGCTCATCACTTCCTTGTCACTGATAGCCGCGAGCACCTAATACATGTCTGGATGTCGGCTTAGCACATATATGTACCCATAAACTTTCGGGAGATTTTGGCATGATTTGAAAAATTTCACTTTCCTTGACATATATTTCGCAAGGAAAAATGGTCCGTAATTCATGAAGAAAAAAACGACTGTGAGGGCTCTTGCCCGGCTGACAACCAGGTATCTGTATGCATGATTGTATTACTGACTTCCAAGTTCCATCATACATGTAGTCAGTATGAAAAGACCGAGTATCTGTAGGCATGACTTTATTACTGACTTCCAGGATAAATTCAGTATAAAACAATAAATTAGAAACTGCCGCAGGCAAATTCAATCTGATTTTATTAGCGATCGCGGGTGTCGTCACTCGAGCAAACTACTTATCACGGCTAAACATAGAGAAAAGTGATAATTTCCAAATACATTGCAATACAAAACAAGTATATAAATGGAACCAGTGCCTACCTAGAACTGACCTGAGTCATACATACGCCGACAGGCGCCCTAATTCACAATTTCGACCATGTCAGGACATACAAAACATGCACAAAATCATCAGGTAACTTGAGCCTCAATGCAGCCTACCATAGCTGCGTTTGTCTCGGTTTCCTATTATCTGACCTTGCAGAAACTCGTAGCGTGGCTGGTCGGCTGGGGGCCGCCATTTTCCCGCCAAGATGGCGTCGTACAGCATCTGTGGAGTCAGCTGTCTGCGCCTCAGGGGGATGTCCAGGCTGAGACGCCGGCTGACGGCAGACAGACAGACAGACAGACAGATGTCAGAGAGACAAACAGACGGATGTCAGAGAGACAAACAAACGGATGTCAGAGAGACAAACAGACAGATATCAGAGAGACAAACATACGGATGTCAGAGAGACAAACATACAGATGTCAGAGAGACAAACAAACGGATGTAAGAAAGACAAACATACGGATGTCAGAGAGACAAACATACGGATGTCAGAGAGACAAGCAGACGGATGTCAGAGAGACAAACATACGGATGTCAGAGACAAACAGACAGATGTCAGAGAGACAAACAGACAGATGTCAGAGAGACAGACATACAGATGTCAGCGATACAAACCGACGGATGTCAGAGAGACAGATAGACAGATATAACATACAGACAGACAGATGTCAGAGCGACAAACAGACATATGTCAGAGAGACAAACAGACATATGTCAGAGAGACAAACCGACCGATGTCAGAGAGACAAACAGACAGATGTCAGAGAGACAAACAGACGGATGTCAGAGAGACAAACAGACGGATGTCAGAGAGACAAACAGACGGATGTCAGAGAGACAAACATACGGATGCCAGAGAGACAAACATACGGATGCCAGAGAGACAAACAGACAGATGTCAGAGAGACAAACCGACGGATGTCAGAGAGACAAACAGACAAATGTCAGAGAGACAAACATACAGATGTCAGAGAGACAAACAGACAGATGTCAGAGAGACAAACAGACAGATGTCAGAGAGACAAACAGACAGATGTCAGAGAGACAACAGACAGATGTCAGAGAGACAGACATACAGATGTCAGCGATACAAACCGACGGATGTCAGAGAGACAGATAGACAGATGTAACATACAGACAGACAGATGTCAGAGCGACAAACAGACATATGTCAGAGAGACAAACAGACATATGTCAGAGAGACAAACCGACCTATGTCAGAGAGACAAACAGACAGATGTCAGAGAGACAAACAGACGGATGTCAGAGAGACAGACAGACAGATGTCAGAGAGACAGACAGACAGATGTCAGAGAGACAAACAGACAGGCGCGAAAGGCACGGGAGGTGCGGGAGGCGCGGTAGGCGCAGGAGGCGCAGGAGGCGCAGGAGGCGCAGGAGGCGCAGGAGGCGCGAGAGTCGCGTGAGTCGCGAGGGGCGCGAGAGGTACAAATATATTATTTGTATAGTCAAGGGCGGCCGTGCAGACGGCTGATGAAGAATTAACCAAGAGGGAAGTCGAGGTTCGTGACCAGGGGGAGGTTGGAATCCGTTTTTACGAGCAGTAAATCTTATGCATGCGATAAACTGTTATTGCGCAGCGCTAAAATTTGAGGTTTTGAGCGGGTTGGAGAACTAATTTTTGCTATTGGAACCAGTATGCAGGGTCAAAACGAGGAAATATGTCTGGAGCAAAAGGTGGTGTCAAAAGACATGTTGCCCCCCCCCCAAGTTAAGGCCAAAGGTGGGGCCATGGCCCCATATCCCCCTCCCCTGCGGCCGCCAGTATGTACAGTCTATATTATACCCCTTTCTACTGGAAAATAACACTGATTGATTTGCGTCGCGTCGCGTCGCGGATTTCTTTGCTTTATTTTGTTTTGTCTGGATAACTAGGTCCTTTATAAAATCGAAAGGTTCTATAATCTATATGTATCAGCCCAAGGGGGCCCTTAGGGCCCCTCAATCCGATACGTTGTTGCGTCTGGTATAAAGGCACGTTGGTGCCCCTTCATAGCCCAAGGGACGGGAGGCATATAGGAACATTTTGTTGTCATAATTTATACATTTTAATTTAGCATCATTTTTTAAAAAATAATCCGGCGACCAATGCTTGTGATTTCATGGCGGCACCAGACCATTGTTTTCCTTCCTGGATTCAAGGAGGCACGGTTCTCCGGTGTCTCCCCTCGCCTCACAGTGCCGCCTACCGTCACCCTCACACACCGGCGCGGTGGTGCCCTTGGTTCACTGGCGAATCCAGGGGGGGGGGGCGACAGGGGCAAACCCCCTCCCCCTATCCCATGCTTGACAGGGGCGGCAATATAAATTAGCCCCCCTTAAAATTTGCTGAAACTGGCGATGAAAAATGGGTACTGCCTGCGAAAAAATAACTTCTTGCGAAAGAAAGAAATCTTGTTTTTGCCTCGTTCGTGTTTCCTCTATTTGGTAACATTTTGGTAGCAGTAGGGATAGGGAAAGTGGCGCGGCTGACGCTATTTTGGAGTGATTCACAACCAACGTAAGTTATAATTTTACACGCAGCGCGCGTCGCAGCCTTTGGTCTCCTGCTGCCGGCTGGATGGCAGAGGAGCGCGTGAGTGAATTTCCTTACATAGGTACCATGTTGTGTGGAATACGTCTACTAGTACAGTAAGTAGGGTAATTAGGTTCAGTTAAAAATCAAAATGTTTGTTTTCGTAACTTTTTGTAACTGGGGCATTCCACGACAAATCGACAAAAACGAAGTTCAAAATGACACCGTCATGTCACCGATTATGACCAAAGTTGGTATATGGGGTAACCTAGGGCGCTAAAGTGAAATGTGAAAGTTGTATTGCAATGCAAGCAGTGGTTCAGGAGATATTGCCTCAGGCGTTTTTATAAGGTAACGGTGCAGGCCAATCATTACCAGCCCATATGACGAGGAATTTATGAAGCAATATAGATGTATTATATGTCATTAGAATGACAATGAGCTGTTTATAACATGGTGATGTTGATTTTTTCATTTGCAAAAATTTCGAAATTTAGTACGTTTTCGAAATTGTACAACTTTTGTTTTATACCTTTTCCAAACGTGTTTATTATTTTTTCGCTATGCTTTTCTTACGTGTAGGGACGTGCCAATTAAATGCAAAAAATAACATTGAGGGATATTTGCCTCCAAATACCTCAAATTTTGTCATGTCATTTTTTATGCTATTTTATATATACAAAATATGCTATTTGCTAATAACTTTTGACTGAATAAAACTAGAATGGTGCAGTAAACGTCATTTTTCTGTTCTCATCGAGTTAAATGCTCTGCAGCATTACCTCTTTCTGACCTTTGATGACCTTGACCTTAAATTTCAAAGTTAGTATTTTTGTAAAAAAAAATTTGATACCCAAGTCAAATGTATTTCCTATTTCGACTTTATTATTGTTAAGTGTAAAGAAGTGTCGTTCAAACAGGACAAATACAATTGATGGTTATTTGTCTTCAAATATGCTAAATTTGGTAATTTTATGCTCTTTTTGTGACAGATGTTATTCCCCAATAACTTTTGACTGAATAAAGATAACAAGGTAAAATTGACACCATATGGTTATTTTCGTCAAGACGCATTTAATGATATGCAGTATCACCTCTTTCTAACATTTGTGACCTTCACCTAAGGTTAATGTCAAGGTTCAATTGTGTTTTCCAATTTCCAATTGTGGCCTATGTGGCGATGTTATATATCTTACAACTTGTCTTGTTGCGAGGAATTAGATTGTGCTTAAAGAACGTTTGATCGTCAATGGCATCATTTAAATTCATTTGAATTTGAATGTCGAGTGGTAACTTCATAACTTCTTTCTCGGTATTCTCGGTCTCGGTATTCTCGGTCTCGGTATTCTCGGTCTCGGTATTCTCGGTCTCGGTATTCTCGGTCTCGGTATTCTCGGTCTCGTTATTCTCGGTCTCGGTATTCTCGGTCTCGGTATTCTCGGTCTCGGTATTCTCGGTCTCGGTATTCTTGGTCTCGGTATTCTCGGTCTCGGTATTCTCGGTCTCGGTATTCTCGGTCTCGGTATTCTCGGTCTCGGTATTCTCGGTCTCGGTATTCTCGGTCTCGGTATTCTCGGTCTCGGTATTCTCGGTCTCGGTATTCTCGGTCTCGGTATTCTCGGTCTCGGTATTCTCGGTCTCGGTATTCTCGGTCTCGGTATTCTCGGTCTCGGTATTCTCGGTCTCGGTATTCTCGGTCTCGGTATTCTCGGTCTCGGTATTCTCGGTCCCGGTATTATCGGTCTCGGTATTCTCGGTCTCGGTATTCTCGGTCTCGGTATTCTCTGTCTCGGTAACTTCTCTTAAAGCCCGAAAATGTCTCAGATTGCTATATAATCATCAACGATCGCGCAATTATTTCAATACCAATGCATTCCTATCTTCGAGACAAGTTTAGAGCTATATAACATCGCCGTGTAGGTCAAATTTGGAAAGGCAACCTTGCGCCTTGACCTTGACCTTAGGTCAAGGTCATCAAATATCAGAAAGAAGTCATACTGCACAGCATTTAACACGTCTTGATGATAACAACAAAATGACCTTTACCGTGCCCTTCTAGCTTTATTCAGTCAAAAGGTATAAGCGAATAACTAATTTGTATATAAAATAGCATGTCAAATGGGACAAATTGAGATATTTGGAGGCAAATATCCATCAATTTTTTTTTTTGCACTTAATTGACACGTCCTTACACGTAAGAATAGCATAGCGAAACAAATATCTCAAGTTCGCAAAGGGAAAAATGGGGGTACATTTTAGGTCATTTGGAGGCCCCTGGGGCCCGGAAGACCCCGGTAAAATTAGCCCCCCCCCCCTCCATATTGGGAGGCTGGATCCGCCAGTGCCTTGGTTAAACAACACTGGATGATTTGCGCCGCGAAGCGGCGCGGATTTTTTGGCTTTACGTTGGTGGTGCCTCCGGTGCCCCGACGCGGTGGTGCCACCAAGGCGCGGTGGTGCGCCCACGGCCCGGTGGTGCCCCCACTGCCCAGTGGTGCCCATACTTATTTTCATCAACTGGCCGCCCGGTATGGTGGTGCCCCCACGGCGCGGTGGTGCCCTTGGTTCAAAGAACATTGAATTATTTGCGCCGCGTAACGGCGCAGATTTTTTTTGCTTTATTTTGGTGGTGCCCCTGGTGCCCCGGCGCGGTGGTGCCCCATGGCCCAAGGGGGGGGGGGGCATGACCCCCGTGTGACCCCCCCCCCCCCCCCCTGGATCCGCCACTGTGTGAATAACAGCAGAACAGCGGGGAAATATGATGTGAATATCAGAAGAACAGTACGGGGAAATATTATGTGAATATCAGCAGAACAGCATGGATATATTATGTGAATATCAGCAGAGCAGTGCAGGGAAATATGATGTGAATATCAGCTGATGATGACAGCTAAAGCCGTGTTGAAATTTCATCTAAGAACAGCTATCGGAGTCCCCAGTCTGGATACAAGGCAGTACATATTATCAAACACAAGTAGGACACTATTTTGGAGAATTCCAAAAACGAGCAATCAAAATATGCCAGCGACTAAGTTTAACGCAACACAAATAATAATTGAAGCGGACGCGCGCGCCGATAGTGTCACCTCACATCACTTCGCATCCCGTTTACTTTGTATGTTTATTGTTTATTGTATGTATGATTTATTGTATATGTGACAAATTGCTCTGACCTTCTGTCGGATGTCTTCCCTCCGTACTGGGTCGGCCGCCGTGAGTAGAGATTCAGATGCAACACGATCTGTCGAATAGAGCGCACATTCAGATGCAACACGATCTGTCGAATAGAGCGCACATTCAGATGCAACACTATCTGTCGAATAGAGCGCACATTCAGATGCAGCACGATCTGTCGAATAGAGCGCACATTCAGAGGCAACACGATCTGTCGAATAGAGCGCACATTCAGATGCAGCATGATCTGTCGAATAGAGCGCACATTCAGATGCAACACGACCTGTCGAATAGAGCGCACATTCAGATGTAGCACGATCTATCGAATAAGAGCGCACATTCAGATGCAGCACGATCTGTCGAATAGAGCGCACATTCAGATGCAGCACGATCTGTCGAATAGAGCGCACATTCAGATGTAGCACGATCTATCGAATAAGAGCGCACATTCAGATGCAGCACGATCTGTCGAATAGAGCGCACATTCAGATGCAGCACGATCTGTCGAATAGAGCGCACATTCAGATGCAGCACGATCTGTCGAAAAGATTGCACATTCAGATGTAGCACGATCTGTCGAATAGAGCGCACACGTCAACGCTTTATAGCCATCGGCCATCTGCAGATGTCCGATTAGTCAATGTTTGACAGCGGGTTGCCGTTCATGTGTGAAATCCATTGTGAGGCGATATTTTGTAGAATTTATTTTATTGATGTTGCATTTGTGTTCGCATTGTCAAGCCATATTTCCTGATTGCTTAGCAAAACAGCTTTATGACCAACCTTTACAACTGACTTGTGACTCAAAATTACTGCCATTTTTTGGTTCCCAGACAGTGGCTAATGGCCGTCGGCCAGTTGATTTTCCTCACCTCGTGCTTCTTATCGTCGGGGTCCTCGTCTCGGCCAGTTGATTTTCCTCACCTCGTGCTTATTATCGTTGGGGTCTTCGTCTCGGCCAGTTGATTTTCCTCACCTCGTGCTTGTTATCGTTGGGGTCTTCGCCTCGGACAGTTGATTTGCCTCACCTCGTGCTTGATATCGTCTGGGTCTTCGTCTCGGCCAGTTTATTTTCCTTACCTCGTGCTTCTTATCGTCGGATACTCGTCTCGGCCAGTTTATTTGCCTCACCTTGTGCTTGTTATCGTCGGATACTCATCTCGGACAGTTGATTTTCCTCACCTCGTGCTTGTTATCGTCGGGGTCCTCGTCTCGGACAGTTGATTTTCCTCACCTCGTGCTTGTTGTCGTCGGATACTCGTCTCGGACAGTTGATTTTCCTCATCTCGTTCTTGTTATCGTCGGGGTCCTCGTCTCGGACAGTTGATTTTCCTCACCTCGTGCTTGTTATCGTCGGGGCACTCGTCTCGGACAGTTGATTTTCCTCGTGCTTGTTATCGTCGGGGTCCTCGTCTCGGCCAGTTGAATTTCCTTACCTCGTGCTTGATATCGTCGGGGTCTTCGTCTCGGCCAGTTGATTTTCCTCACCTCGTGCTTGTTGTCATCGGGGTCTTCGTCTCGGCCAGTTTATTTTCCTTACCTCGTGCTTCTTTTCGTCGGATACTCGTCTCGGCCAGTTTATTTGCCTCACCTTGTGCTTGTTATCGTCGGATACTCGTCTCGGCCAGTGTATTTGCCCCACTTCGTGCTTGTTGTCGTCGGGGTACTCGTCTCGGCCAGTTGATTTTCCTCACCTCGTGCTTGTTGTCGTCGGAGTACTCGTCTCGGCCAGTTGATTTTCCTCACCTCGTGCTTGTTATTGTTGGGGTCTTCGTCTCCGCCAGTTGATTTTCCTCACCTCGTGCTTGTTATCGTCGTGGTCCTTGTCTCGGCCAGTTGATTTTCCTCACCTCGTGCTTGTTATCGTCGGGGTCTTCGTCTCGGCCAGTTGATTTTCCTCACCTCGTGCTTGTTATCGTCGGGGTCCTCGTCTCGGCCAGTTTATTTTCCTTATCTCATGTTTGTTATCGTTGGGGTCCTGGTCTCGGCCAGTGTATTTGCCTCACCTTGTGATTGTTATCGTCGGGGTCCTCGTCTCGGCCAGTTGATTTTTCTCACCTCGTGCTTGTTATCGTTGGGGTCTTCGTCGGGGTCCTCGTCTCGGCCAGTTGATTTTCCTCACCTCGTGCTTGTTATCGTCGGGGTACTCGTCTCGGCCAGTTGATTTTCCTTACCTCGGGCTTGATATCGTCGGAGGCCTCGTCTCGGCCAGTTGATTTTCCTTACCTCGTGCTTGTTGTCATCGGGGTCTTCGTCTTGGCCAGTTGATTTGCCTCACCTTGTGCTTGTTATCGTTGGGGTCCTCGTCTCGGCCAGTGTATTTGCCTCACCTTGTGCTTGTTATCGTCGGATACTCGTCTCGGCCAGTGTATTTGCCTCACTTCGTGCTTGTTGTCGTCGGGGTACTCGTCTCAGCCAGTTGATTTTCCTCACCTCGTGCTTGTTATTGTTGGGGTCTTCGTCTCCGCCAGTTGATTTTCCTCACCTCGTGCTTGTTATCGTCGTGGTCCTTGTCTCGGCCAGTTTATTTTCCTCACCTCGTGCTTGTTATCGTCGGGGTCTTCGTCTCGGCCAGTTGATTTTCCTCACTTCGTGCTTGTTATCGTCGGGGTCCTCGTCTCGGCCAGTTTATTTTCCTTATCTCGTGCTTGTTATCGTTGGGGTCCTGGTCTCGGCCAGTGTATTTGCCTCACCTTGTGATTGTTATCGTCGGGGTCCTCGTCTCGGCCAGTTTATTTTCCTCACCTCGTGCTTGTTATCGTTGGGGTCTTCGTCTCCGCCAGTTGATTTTCCTCACCTCGTGCTTGTTATCGTCGGGGTCCTCGTCTCGGCCAGTTGATTTTCCTCACCTCGTGCTTGTTATCGTCGGGGTCCTCGTTTCGGCCAGTTGATTTTCCTCACCTCGTGCTTGTTGTCGTCGGGGTCCTCGTCTCGGCCAGTTAATTTTCCTCACCTCGTGCTTGTTATCGTCGGGGTACTCGTCTCGGCCAGTTGATTTTCCTTACCTCGTGCTTGTTATCGTCGTGGTCCTCGTCTCGGCCAGTTGATTTTCCTCACCTCGTGCTTGTTATCGTCGTGGTCCTCGTCTCGGCCGGTGTCAGCAAAGTAGCTCTGGCTGTAACGATTCCTGCTGCCCGAGCCGCCTCCGCCTCCGCCGCCGCCGCCTTTGTACTGGTTTGAATAGCCGTTGTAACGGTTTCGGTCTTCATTGTTACCAAACTGGCTTCCTCCGTTGTTGTTATTGTTGTTATTGTTGTTATAATTGTTGTTGTACTGGTCCTGGTTGCCGTTGTCGTCGAACTGGTTGTAATTGTTGCCGTTGCTGTACTGGTCTCGGTTTGAATTGCCGAACTGGTTTTGGCTGTTCGGACTAACATAGATGTCCGACGATTGGTATCTGGAGAAGGTTTGAGTCAGAGTGGGTCGTGGTGGAGTCAGACGGGACACACCGACGATTGGTATCTGGGGAGGGTTTGAGTCAGAGTGGGTCGTGGTGGGGTCAGACGGGAAATACTGACAGGCAATGGGTTTATTCCAGAGTTCGCCATGGGCTGGGCTGGCCCTATGGGCCATGGGCTGGGCCTGGGCCGGGCCTCAACTTTAAGGAAATCACTGGGCTCTGGATCGGCCTGGGCCTGACAATTTTGAAGGAATGCGCGCGTCGCACAAGCTCAGGTCAGAGCTCAAAAATATTGTAAGCAGCAGTTCACTTACACAGCAACACACTGTTGCTGTGGCTGTGGCTTTTTTTATAGAATAGTTGGTTCATTGTTTCACATTTATAGTATACAAGAAAATATGCTAGGATAATGATTGCCAATTTTTTGAAAAAATAATTATTTGCTTAATCTGAACGGGCCTGACCGGGCCTGGGCCACAATATTATGAATTTGACCGAGCTTGGTCCGGGCCTGGGCTTGGTGTTCATGGGCCTGGGTCGGGCCGGGCCGGGGGTTGGTGGGCCCGTGACGAACACTGGTTTATTCTACGCAAGATTAATGTACTTAATATATTCTACGATGCCATGACATTGTTGTGACAAGAAAAGATGTTGTTTAAAAACTATTCGACTCGATGAATGTGGGATATTTTTAGTATATAATGTGGAATATTTTTAGTATTATGCAAGACAAGCCCTGCGAACTGACAGTTGTTAGACCCCTTTCAAAGTTTCAGTGCGTAATAGAGAAGAAAAACAATATTTTCCGTGTGGGACGAAGAAAATCATCAACAATTGTATCTCCCGAAATAGGTTGGCATATACGTGACATTGAGTTTTTTTTAAAAGATTGAATGCATCATTTTTGCAGGTTTTTATGATGTTCTGGCATTCAAGACATGGGATATGGCATGAAAACTACGCAAAAATGCTAGAAAGCTGATATAAATATAGCCTATGCTCATATTACAGAACATTGGTACACAGTAGGCCGGGTCATTCGATAGGTTTTTACGAGCACAAATTAATAGTGAAAATATTTTGCGCTATATCATTACAAACTTAGATGAATTATTGACATTTTAAAAATCAAATTTGGAGGTACCAACCGGTCTCTTTTAGGGACAAATTTTTACTTTTTTCGTCAATATCGTACATTGGGGCATTCATTTTTTAAAATAAATTTTCTGAAAATATAATTTTCGAATTTTCCGTATGCTGTTTGACAACCGTAGTGATTATCATGAAGTTTTCATGAATAATGAAGCCGTTTCTCTGCATTTCCCGTAAGGATTTTAACCCTCGCCCTACGGGCGGGGGGGGGGGGGGGAGGTGGGGGCCTGACAGGCCCCCTGAGGTTTTTCTTTAATAACTTTTTACACATGCAGTGCATCTTACTGACATTTTCGGTATCTGAGTTCACAACGTATGCTGTAAAAATGTAATTGAAATTAATGAGTAGTTTCGGAGATAATAATGTTTTGATGACGTCATGTTGATGGAAAAATGATAAATATTTGGAAAATGGTAGAAAACAGAGTTTTAAAGTAAATTGCAAACGCAATTCACCAAAGGTACAAAATGGCATTACCTTTAAAATGGCAATCTCTGATTTTCAAAATTTGTGGTTTTTGACCCTCAAATATTTTTTGATTTTATTTTACGGGTCAAAAACCCAAAATTTTGAAAATCAGAGATTGCCATTTTAAAGGTAATGCCATTTTGTACCTTTGGTTAATTACGTTTGCAATTTCCTTTAAAACTCTGTTTTCTACCATTACCTATGGGAAAATCCCAACAAAATCAAAATTTGCAAAGATGTTAGAAAAACCGGAATATCTGTGAGAGAACTGAGTAGGACAATACCCATACCAAATTTCAAAGCAATATCTTCATGTTTGACTGAGTGATGGCTACCTAAGTGTAAGAAACTGATGACGTCATTTTTTTAATAACTTTTTTAACTTTTTTGGACAAGATACGAACAAATGATTATTTTATGTATTTCTGAGCCAAAACTGGTCTAGGAACATGCCTTTTTATTTACATTGATCAATTTCTATTTTAGATTTTCTGAAGAGCAAAATCGCTGTTCTGGACGTGGTAAATCCGAGGTAATTTACTTGACTTGGAAGGTCACCCGTTGACCTGAAACCTAAAAATTGCATACTGTTAGATTCCTCTCATGACGGGCAACATGCTGGTTCTTACCGCATTGCTCTAAATTGTTTGGTTTGGAAGTGAACAAGGGGCCTGTCAGCCCCCCTCCCCACGTTGGGCGAAGGTGAAAAAAGCTCCCGTAGGGCGAGGGTTAAGGCACCCACTCACAGCGCCATCTATTGAGCGGACTTGCAGTTTATGCACTAGGTGCAGTTTCACGGCTGCGGAGGTCTGCGGAGGAGTTCCTCCCGCACTGAAATGGAACATCTGCAGATTAACTCCATGGAAAATGGATTTAAAGTGGGTGAGGAGGAGTGCGTGCCAAACAAATTTGACTGCATGAGCTTGATCCGCCCCTCGAGACAGGACAGGTACCTGTCCTATATCCAGGCTCGGTACCTGTCCTGCCTCCAGACGTCAGGCCCGGTGCCTGTCCTGTCTCCAGACGTGAGGCCCGGTATCTGCCCTGTCTCCAGACGTGAGGCCCGGTGCCTGTCCTGTCCTTAGACGTGAGGCCCAATACCTGTCCTGTCTCCAGACGTGAGGCCCGGTACCTTCCCTGCCTCCAGGCCAGGTAGCTGTCCTGTCTCCAGACGTGAGGCCCGGTACCTTCCCTGCCTCCAGGCCAGGTAGCTGTCCTATCTCCAGACGTGAGGCCCAGTACCTGTCCTGTCTCCAGACGTGAGGCCCGGTACCTTCCCTGCCTCCAGGCCAGGTAGCTGTCCTGTCTCCAGACGTGAGGCCCGGTACCTTCCCTGCCTCCAGGCCAGGTAGCTGTCCTGTCTCCAGACGTGAGGCCCGGTACCTTCCCTGCCTCCAGGCCAGGTAGCTGTCCTGTCTCCAGACGTGAGGCCCGATACCTTCCCTGCCTCCAGGCCAGGTAGCTGTCCTATCTCCAGACGTGAGGCCCAGTACCTGTCCTGTCTCCAGACGTGAGGCCCGGTACCTTTCCTGCCTCCAGGCCAGGTAGCTATCCTATCTCCAGACGTGAGGCCCGGTACCTTCCCTGCCTCCAGGCCAGGTAGCTGTCCTATCTCCATATCCAGTTCCCACTGAGTTAAGCTGTTGGTATTCCACTTCATCGCGTGTTGAGCCCCTCTGCAGGCCTCCGCAGCCGGAAAACTACACCTAGTACATTGACTGCAATTCCGCTCATTAGATGGCACTGCGAGTGGGTACATTAAAATATTTACGGGAAATGCGGAGAAACAGCTTCAATGTATCTGGCAACTTTATGCAAATCACTACGGTTGTCAAACAGCATACGGAGAATTCTAAAATGATATTTTCAAAAAACGTACATTTTCATTGAATCCAAAATGTACGATATTGACGAAATATGTCAAAATTATCCCTAAAAAGAGGCCGGTTGGCACCTCCAAATTTGATTAAAAAAAATAATGTAAGCTTGTAATCACAAAAGAGATGATAATTTTACTATTAATCTGAAATATATTTTTCATGACACGGCATACTGTCTATATAGGCATCATTTTTTTTTTCATCAGAGCATCATTTTCATCAGAGCATAGCTACATTTCCTATCATCTTATTTTCATCATGATGCTCATCACAGCCATCCATCAAATACAAATTTGCCAGAGTTTGATAATCATTTATGGACTTTCCAGTTTCTAAGGTCAAATATGTGTTCGATCGAAGGAGCTCATTTAACCCGCGCGGCGCTGGGGTCTCCATCCGAACGTGCGGCGCTGGGGGTTAAATTTTACCCCCCCCCCTCGTATCTTCCGAACCAATAACCGCAGCGAGATGCGCAAGGCGGGGATCGAAAGCTCTCAGTGAGAAGAATCTAACGCATGCTCGAAAATATTAAGTTAAGGTCACATGTCAGGTCACGGTCAGGTCAAGTGTCAAAATGTAAGTATTTTGGTTTTTGGGCTATACTTTCCATCCAAAGCCTTGTATTGCAACTATTATCTCACAAAGTGCTCCCAAATGTATAATGCATCTCCCGCATAAGTAAAAGTGAAATTTTAAGCAAAGGTCAAGGTCAAGGTCAGGTCACAAAAGGTTACAGGTCTACGAAAGCCATGCGACACATGTTGTATGGGTTATTTTACACGTATAATTCGATAGAAGCAGCCATTTTCACAGCTTGACACCATATAATCGCCCTCAGGTCAAGGTCAGGTCACAATAAGGTCAAAATTTGAAATTGATTAATCTAAATAAACATTGCATGTTTCTAGACTAGTTTTGTCTTCGAAATACAGTGGTGGCATTTATTTGTCTGTATCTGGTCAGTAAAAGCCAAAAAACGCAATTAAAAAAATGACGTCATGAGTTACTTATTCTTAGAGAGCCATACATCAGTCAAAAATAAAGAAATTGCTTTGAAATTTGGTTTGAACATCGTTCATACTCGGTTCTCTAATATATCTTCCGGTTTTTTGCAAATCTTCAAACAAAAAACTTTTGTGGAAATTCTTCCCAAAAAATCAGTTTTTTGCATTTTTGGGGGTCAAAAACCAAATATTTTGAACATCTGAGATAGCCATGTTAAAGACAATGTTATTTGCTTTCTTTTGACGCCTTTTATTTGCGATTTGCACCAACACGCTATTTTCTACGATTTTTCAAACATTTAACGTTTTTTCACTAAAAATGACATGACATGACGTCACTAAAACGTCATTATCTTTTAAAAATTTTCACGAATTAAAAAAAAAAAATTGTAACACAAGATGTAGAATTGATGTACCATAAGGTACCGAAAGTTTCATTTCGATATCTGTCACAGTTTTTAAGTTATGGATAAAATCCGGGAGGGGGGGTACAATTTACCCCCCCAGCGCCGCGCGGGTTAAACGTATAGCAATAACATGACTGTCTTCATAATATTTCATAAACTGACTTGCAAGTTGCATCTATTGTTCACACAAACCAATACCAACAGTAATCACTTCATGTCAATAACTAGAACCAAAATATCACTTCGTTATTCACTCCTTTATCAAGGAAAGTCATTGTAAAGTCATTTCATTTTTAATAGGCCAACATTTTACATTCGAAGGCGGAAAGGGAAATATGGAATGATGTTACTTTGTCTGAATGTCAGAATATAAATAAATATATTTTCCTGCCATAGTGACTGCAGATTGAATGAATTGCAAAACTGCAGACTGCTTTTGGTAATAGCAAACGGGAAATGTCACTACAATGCACGCAAGTATGATTTTATCAAACATCTCTTCATGCATATTAACCCGCGCCGTGCCGGTGCTCGGCGCCACCTTCGCTGTGCCGGGAGGTGGGGGGGGGGGGGGGGGGGTTTACACTAACTCGAAAACTAAAAAAAAAAACTAAAAAGACGCAGAAAAGCGCGTTCAAAAGCTCTTGACAAGAAAATTCGAAAGTTCGAATTCTAAAGCCAATATTGAGGTCACCAGAGGTCATCAAAGGTCAAACTTTCCAGTTTTAGGACCCGCTCCAGAAACCCACAGATATCACAGGAACTATGATAGCTAGGAACAAACAGAAAGAAGCAATGGAAATATATTGCAACATGCAATCGACAAGGGTCCTCAGATTTTAGCACAGGTCAATAGTTTAGGCTCCAGAGCTCATCAAATGTCAAAAATACTATTTTTTACCGAACAGTTTTTCACGAATACGTTTTTACCTAATAACGACAGGGAAATAATTTTGATGCCATCGTGTTTGTCTCGTCAATGCCCTCCGACTTTGATTAATGTTGACCAGGTTAGGTAAACTTCAAAATTTGACCTCAGCTCAAGGTCGTCAGGTGGTGACCCAAGTAGGTGGTGTTGCATATGGGAAGACGTAACTCGATGAGACAAACATATTGGTGTCAGTTTCACTTATCTATCGTCATTATGTCGAGAGTTATTGACATACAACTGTTGGTGACCTCGGATGACCTCGGCTGACCCTGCAGGGGTCACTGAACAAAAATGGCAGATAGGTCATCAAGAATGTCCTATAATAACATGATCCAGAAGGAATTAGACTGCTATCTTGCGTCTCCTTAGAATAGGAAGCATTTGAATATTTCCCTTTAGACTTATAATAGGGAGGCCACGAAATTGACCCGACCTTAGGTCGCTGATATAACAAATCCAAGATAAAGGAATTGTAGATATATATGACCTTATGAAATCCTGCAAGTGTAAAACCTATCATATAAAAACTGTGACTGTGGTAAGACCACAAGTTTTTTTGGAGGTGGGGTCACGTGACCTGGTCTGGTGACCTGACCTAAGATGACCCGAGGTATTTTTTACATAATGTTTGCAATTGATGCCCGAACAGCTGTACTGAAAACGGCGGCGCTGCGCGCCGCCGTTTTTCCGGTATCCTCGAAAAACCTGAGTGGGTGTCTAAACACCCCCCAGGCACGGCGCGGGTTAACCCGCCATTGACTGGGGGTGGTTAACGCACCCTCTATTGAGTTTTCGTATCAGCTCAAAAACCAATAGCGCTATCAACGTGAAAATTCGAGTACCTTCTTCAAAATTACGTTTACGTCTTTTGTGAGAAAAATAAAGAAATTTCGTGCTGCAAATATCGAGTTATATCGAATTTAGTGACGTCACTACACACGAGTTTTACACCAAAATCAGCTCAAATGTAACAGACCGTACAAATGCCATATCTAGACCAAAATGCAATCCAAAAACGACCAAAAAGATATCAAATGGCAAGGGCGACAACATTACTATCTCGGATTTTTTGTTGTTGTTAATTGGGATATTTGACACAAAAAAAACTACAAAAGAATTAAGGGAAAATGGAAAAAAGCCGGAATATATGTCAGAGAACCACATATAGGAAACTACTATGCCAAATTTCTGAATGATATCACCATTTGTGACAGACTTTTGGCATCTAAAGTATGGGTAACTCATGAGGTCATATTTGATAATACAAAAATGAGGTTTTTGCTTTTATTGACCAGAGACAGACAACTAATTGGCAACGCTGTATTTCGGAGACAAAACTGGTCTAGAAACATGCCTTTTTTATTTAGATTTATCAATTAAAAGGGGTTTCAGGGGCTTGAAAAGGGGGGTTTCCAGGAAGTATTCAATGTTTGGCGGGAAGCCAATAGAGTGATGTAAGGGGCATTTATAGCTATTAAGATGTAAAAGATAGCTTCTGCTTCCATTATTTTCATAATTTATTACATATAGAGTTTCAGGGGCGTGTTCAGGCACATGAAAAGGGGGTGACTGGCATGGTGATGACGATATGCCAGCGATAACGGCGCAATAGACGTTTAGGCTATAATGATATATGCACATATGAGGCCAGAAGAGGGAATAAAGTCATTTTTTGCAGAGGTGCGCTCAGGAATGGAAGAAAGGGGGTCATATTATTGCAAGGAAACTAAGAGGCATGGGCGTACAATGACATAACATACTGCAGTTTTCGGATGAAACACGCACCACAGGCTACTCTACGAACGATTATAAGATAATAGGCGAGTCCAGGTAGGGTAAAAAGGGGGGTAAGCAATGTTAATTGAAGTTGTAAGTGAAATGGTCACTGCTGACTAGTTAGTATCATAATAGTGGATAATATACTTATCAAAAGGTATTGCGCCTCCCCAGTTTGGATCCTGAATACGCCTATGATGAAGTACAACATGCAAAAAGGAACTATCTACGATCAGTAACATATGTATAGTGCTGGGTAGCAACTTGTCTGCGGTTAATATTTTTTCTCCAATTTGACCTCCTTTTTCACTAACCTGGTACCGCCTATGGCAAAAAATATGATGTATAACTGTTTTGTCTAATGTCACAATCACATACCATTTCATTTATAAAAAAACAACATCAAACAATGGTTTTATTACGAATTTTCTTCACCCCCATATTGAGTGACCTGCACACGCCTATGATTTTTGAATTTTCAAACGTCACCATCATATATCAATTTCCAATTCAATCCCTATCGATTCCTATTAGTGGTGTTAAAATCGGTCGATAAACATGAAAGCTATGTTGGATCAAAAATACCACTAAGATTTGTAGTTTTTGCCCCCCTGTTGCCCCCCCCCCTATCCAAAATTTAGATTTGTATTATTATTTAGAAATGTAGATCATGTTGAGGGGAACCAAACAACGTTTCATCAAAATTCAAAAAATATTTGAAAATCGGACGGGTAGATCTCGAGATCTCCGGGGGGGGGGGGGGGGGCGGCGGCGCAATCCGCCCCCCCCCCCTGTTACAAATAGGGGTAGCCAGGAGCCTGTTGCAAATAGGGTTAACACGCGCCCTGGAGGGCCTCTGATAATTACACGCCCTGGAGGGGGGGGGGGCGGATTTCGCCCCCCCCCCTATGATCTCGAAAACCACGCAACGTAGCGACAAGCGGGAAACGACGTTAGATAGCTGGAGACAAGCTCTTTCGAAAGTATTTCGTTATTTTTTCAGGTCAATATTGAGGTCACCAGAGGTCATCAAGGGTCAGATTTTCAAGTTTTCAAGACATCGGTTCGAACACTCCCAAATATCTCGGGAACTATAATAGTTAGCAGCAAACGGAAAAAACAATCAAAAGTCATTGAAAAATGCAATCCACATATGTGTCCTCAGATTTGAGCTCAGGTCAATAGTTTAGGCTCCAGAGGTCATCGAATGTCAAAAAGGTGATTTTGTTTTCAAAACTGTTTCCCCCAAATAACCTTTTACCTAATAAAGATAAAGCAATAATGTTTACGCCATCGCGTGTGCTTTGTCAAGGCGCTTCGAATCATATTCATGGTGACCGGGTTAGGTCAACTGAGAAATCTGACCTCAGGTCAAGGTCAAGTGGTGGCCCAAGTTGGTCATGTTGCATTTTGGGAAACGTGTCTCGACGAGACAAACATATTGATACCGTTTTCTCTTCTCTATCTTCATTATGTCGATAGTTATTGATAAAACCGTGTTGGCGGTCACAAAATTGACCTGACCTTAGGTCACCGATATAAGAAATCCGAGAAAAACAAATTGTTGGTATCAATGACCTTATGAAGTCCTGCAAGATTGAAACCGATCGTCGTAAAACTGTGGCTGTGGTACTACTGCAAACGTTTTGGAGTTGAGGTCATCACGTGACCTGGTCTGGTCCCCTGACCTGAGATGACCTGAGGTCAAGAATTTTACATAATGCGGGAAAATCATTTCTAAACAGGTATACAAAAAGGGCGGCGCTGCGCGCCGCCGTTTTTGCGCTATCCGCGAAAAAACGGAGGGGTGGGCGGATTTCGCCCCCCTCCAGGGCGCGTGTTAAGGTCGGGTCAATTTCGTGGCCTCCACATTATAAGTCAATGGGGAAATATTCAAATGCTTCCTTTTCCGAGGATACGCAACATATCAGTATAATTCCTTCTGGATCATGTTATTATATGCTATTCTTGAAGACCTAATTGCCATTTTTGTTCAGTGACCCTTACATGGTCAGCCGAGGTCATCCGAGGTCACCAACAGTTGTATGTCAGTAACTCTCGACATAATGACGATAGAGAAGTGAAGCCGACACCAATATGTTTGTCTCGTCGAGGCACGTCTTCCCATATGCAACATGACCTACTTGGGTCACCATTTGACCTTGACCTGAGGTCAAATTTTTAAGTTGAATAAACCTGGTAAACATTAATATGAGTCAAAGTGGCTTGTCGAGACAAACACGATTGCTTCAAAATTATTTCCTTGTTGTTATTAGGTAAAATACTATTCGTGAAGAACAGTTTTGTTAAAAAATAGCCTTTTTGATATTTGATGAGCTATAGAGCCTAAACTATTGACCTGAGCTAAAATCTGAGCCTCGTTTGTCGATTGCATGTTTCAAGGGCTTTCCATTGCTCTTTTTGGTTTGTTTCTAGCTATCATAGTTCCTGTGATATCTGGGGGTTTCAGGAGCGAAGTCCTAGAACTGGAAAATTTGAGCTTTGATGACCGAGGTCGGAATATTTTCGAATGTGCTTTTTGAGAGCTTTCAAACACTTTTCTGGGTCTTTCTAGCCCTTTTAGTTTTCGGGTTATATGGGGGTCTAAACACCCCCCCCCCGACACGGCGAAGGTGGCGCCTAGCACCGGCACGGCGTGGGTTTCCGCCGCGACCGCGACCGGACGAAAACAAGCAATTTAAAGCTCTTGAAAACACCAAGGCGCCCACATATTTTAGCTCAAGGCAATGGCTTAGGCTCCAGACCACACGCAAACAAGGCTAATTTTGGCAAAACAGTTTTTCGCAAATCACTTTTTACCTAATAAAGATACGGCATTAATTTTGAGGCCACCGTATTTACCTCGTCAAGGTGCTTCGAAGCAAATTCAAGTTTACGAGTTTAGGTCAACTTACAAATTTGACCTCAGGTCAAGCTCAAAAGGTGACCCAATGCTCATGTGGCATATTGGGATACGTGTCTCGACGATACAAATCCATTGGTGCTGGTTTCACTTCTCTATCTTCATTCTGTCGAGAGTTTAGACAACAAAAGTGTTGGTGAATTAACCCATCTGTAACAGGCTCCTGGCTACCCCTATTTGTAACGGGCGGGGGGCGGATTTCGCCCCCCCCCGGAGATCTCGAGATCTACCAGTCCGATTTTCAAAAATGAAACGGCGTTTGTTTCCCCTCAACACGATCTACAGTTCTAAAATGATAAAAAATAGAAATGTTTGATAGGGGGCAACAGGGGGCAAAAACTACACATTTTAGTGGTATATGTGATCCAACACAGCTGTCATGTTTATCAACCGATTTTAACACAACTAATGGGAATCGATAGAGATTGAATTGGAGATTGATATATGGTAATGACATTTTAAAATTCAAAACTCATAGGCGTGTGCAGGTCACTCAATATGGGGTGAAGTAAATGCGGAATAAAACTATTTTTTATGTTTTTTTATAACTGAAATGGTATGTCATTGTGACATTAGACAAAACAGTTATAAATAATATTTGTTTGCCATAGGCGGTACCTGGTTAGTGAAAAAGAGGTCAAATAGTAAAAAATATTAACCGCAAGCATGTTGCTACCCAGCACTATTAATAAATTTCCTTTTCGCATATTGTACTTCATCATAGGCGCATCCAGGATCCAAACTGGGGAGGCGCAAGACCTTTTGATAAGTATATTATCCGCTATTATGATACTAACTAGTCAACAGCGACTATTTCCCTTACAACTTCAATTAACATTGCTTACCCCCCCCCCCCTTTTACCCTACCAGGACTCGCCTATTATCTCATAATCGTTCGTAGAGTACCCTGTGGTGCATGTTTCATCCAAAAACTGCAGTATGTTATGCCATTGTAGGCCCATGCATCTTAGTTTCCTTGCAATAATATGACCCCCTTTCTTCCATCCCTGAGCGCGCCTCTGCAAATAAATGATTTTATTCCCTCTCCTGACCTCATATGTGCATATATCATTATAAGGTAACCACCTATTGCGCCGTAATCTCTGGCATATCGTCATCACCATGCCAGTCACCCCCTTTTCATGTGCCTGAACACGCCCCTGCAACTCTATATGTAATACATTATGAAAATAATGGAAGGAGAAGCTATCTTTTACATCTTGATAGCTATAAATGTTCCTTACATCGCTCTATTGGCTTCCCGCCAAGCATTGAACACTTCCTGGGAACATCCCCCCCCCCTTTTCAAGCCCCTGAAACCGCCTATGCCATGCAATTTTTATGATATTTCATTAGCATCAACTAATTTGCACTTGTTGCAATCACCGTTAACCGATGTAACTTCTTCATACTTGAGGCAGTTAGGAAGAAACCGTGAAGATCGCATTTCCGTATTATCGACAAATGTCGCCGCCGAACCCTCCCAAAACCGTGCCCTGGAACCGCCTCTGTTCAGGTTAAGAACTCAAAATTTTGACTTCAAATGCGGAGTTCCATTCTAGGAAAATTCTCTAAATTGCATGGGCCTGTTCCCAGCCGATCTGGAGATATCTGCGAAAAACATGAAGGGGGGGGGGGGGGGGCTGGAATCCGCCCCCCCTGTTACAAATAGGGTTAAGATGACCTCGGCTGACCCTGTAGGGGTTACTGAACAAAAATTGCACATGGATCATCAATAAAGGTCTATGACAACATGATCCAGAAGTAATTGTAATGATAGCTGCGGTATCCTCGGAATAGGAAGCATTTGGAATATTTCCCATTGACTTATAATGGAGAGGTCACACAATTGACCCACCTTAGGTCACCGATATAACAAATCCGAGATAACTGAATTGTAAGTACCTATGAACTTATCAAATCCTATAAGTTTGAAACCGATCGTCAAAAAAAAACTGTGACTGTGGTACGACCTCAAACTTTTTGGAGGTGCGGTCACGTGACCTGGTCTGGTGACCCGACCTGAGATGACCCGTGGTCAATAACTTCACACAATGTGGCTTATTGCTACCCGATCAGGTGTGCCAAAGACAGCGGCGCTGCACTTCGCCGTTTTTTTCTCTATCTTCGAAAATCTTAGGGGGGGGGGGGGTCTAAACGCCTCCCCCCGGCACGGCGCTGGTTAACACCTACCTCACCTCAGAACACCAGTACCTACCTCAGAACATGCAAGTGCTTTCAAGTGTCGTCTTCACCTCACGTGAGATGCCATTCCATTGCGCGCGGTGCCATTCAGAAAGCTCACGTGGCGAACCGTGAACAGTCTGAAGTGTTGAAGAACAGCTCACATGCCGCGATTCAGAAGACTCTCTCGTGTCGTCTTCCGGTAACAGTGGGACAGATATCAATGGAAGAAAGTTCAGTACGCAAATTCGGAAGACGTGTCTGGGTGTCCAAAGATGTACGAAGTTGCACGAAGATGTCCGAAGACGGGTGAGTGGCTCTCTCATGCAATTGGCGCGTCAGTTCGTTTCATGCACCCCGCCGGTTGGCTGAGCCCCGCACGTGCAGACAGACAGACATAGCGACAGTGAATGGTAGACATGTATTGTAATCTCTTCCACGACAGCCGGTATTGAAGACGATCAAAGCTGGACAGTTGGTGACAAGTGGACGAATTTCATGGCCCATTTCGGCACAGAGCGCAAACGAACAACGATGCAGTCGCCTGGAATGAAGACCCCGCTACACTTGTATGAAGACCCCGCTACACAGACTATGTGGCGCTATACACGCTATATGATATAACAGTGATTGTGTTCATCGTGTGAGATTTTAACAGCTAGCACCAGTGAGATTTCAACACCCATCACAACTGTGTTTCGCACTCTCAGCCACGTGATTTGGACCTAACAGATACATATTTGGCTGTTCATGTCACATGATTTGGACCTAACTGATCCATATTTGGCTATCCATGGCAGGTGACCTTGCTGTGAGACACTAACATTGCCCAGCCTGCAGTTTGGAATCGTGCACATTCCACCACACATGTCTGCTGTGGCCCTCGGCAGAATTTCTGCTGTTAGACACGTGCCAATCACAGCGCCATCACCTCTTTCCTGGGGAGCCAAACATCATACCTCAGAGGGTGCGCTGCATCCGGCCCGTGGTGAAGCGATTTCGGGGGCTCTTGCATGGGGAACTTCTGCACTCGGTGATCCTGTCTTACTGAGTTAGCCCCAGCCTGGGCGACTTGAGCCAGAGCCCGAGTTTGTGCCTGAGCCCTAGCTTTTGCCCGGGCTTGGGCTTGAGCATGAGTCTGGACTTGAGCTTGTGCTTGAGCCTGAGCCTGAGCCTGAGCCTGGGCTTGGACATGAGCACGAACCTGGGCCTGTGCTTGAACCTGAGCTTGGGCGGATTTGGCTTGGGCTTGGGCAGCCTGGGCCGCCTTGGCCTGAACCTGACCCTGAGTCTGGGCTTGGACATGAGCACGAACCTGGGCCTGAGCGTGGGCTTGAGCCTGAGCCTGGGCTTGGACATGACCACGAACCTGGGCCTGAGCCTGAGCATGGGCCTGTGCTTGGGCCTGAGCCTGAGCTTGAGCCTGAGCTTGGGCCTGAGCTTGAGCCCGGACATGTGCTTGGGCTTGGGCGGCCTGAGCCCGAGACGCCTGGGCCTGGGCCTGAACATGGGCTTGGACATGACCACGAACCTGGGCCTGAACCTGAGCGTGGGCCTGCGCTTGGGCCTGAGCCTGAGCCTGGGCCTGAGCTTGGGCCTGAGCTTGGGCCTGAGCTTGAGCCCGGACATGTGCTTGGGCTTGGGCGGCCTGAGCCCGAGACGCCTGGACCTGGGCCTGAGCATGGGCATGGGCTTGAGCCCGGAACTGTGCCTGAGCTTGGGCTTGAGCCCGGGACTGTGCTTGGGCTTGGGCGGCTTGAGCCTGAGCTGCCTGGGCCTGGGCTTGAGCCTGAGCTGCCTGGGCCTGAGCCTGGGCCTGGGCTTGGGCCGCCTGGGTATGGGCTACCTGTGCCTGGATCTGTTGGGACCCAGGTTTCGCGTTAGGGTACTCATGGAAAACCACTTTCGAAATGGTCGGTCTGGGCACACGAGGCTGAATCATGGGCGGCTTCGGTCGCATCGACTGCAGCGCGATCTGGTTCAGCATCTGGAGCTCAACTGCGCGAGCCGTGGGACTGCCGAGGCCCCTTCCCACCGGCCCCTGGGACTTCTGAGGCCCCGGTCTGGCATTGGGGTACTCGTGGAATACCACTTTGGAAACGGTGGGGCCGGGTTGCGTAGGGAACTGCTGGAACACAGGCTTGGCAAAAACAGGCTGATGGTTGATCTGATTCATCATTCGTGGCTCAAAGGGAAGTGGTCTCGCCGTTTGCGGCTGGTGGGGGCCCGCACGTGCGTCCGGGTACTCATGGAAGACTACTTTAGATATCTGGGGCCTTGGCACCGCAGCCAGACCCATAGGCGGCCTCGGCTGGAACTGCACTGGGGCCATCATCATCTGCTGCTCCGCCGCCATCATCATCTGCTGCTCCGTCGCCATCATCATCTGCTGCTCCGCCGCCATCATCATCTGCTGCTCCGTCGGGAAGTGGCGGACATACGGGGACTGCGGCCTACCCATGAAATCCAGCAGGGGTTGGAACCGGCTAGACTGGGCCATGGCGGAGTCAAACCGGGCTCCCCTGGCCATGGGGGCCTCGAAGATCACCGGCCGAACGATGGGGGGCTCAACCCTCCCGGACCTCGCCATCAGATGCTCGTACCCGAGCGCGTGCGCCCCCTGGCGCCCGTACCTGTCCGAGTTGTCCATCGGGTAGACGTCGAGCATCAGCTGGAAGGGTCGGCTGGACGAGCCGAGGGAGTACTGCGGGCCGTCGTATCCTGGAGGAAAGATAGGGCCGTCCTGGCGCTGGCCGCCGCCGCTGTGGCTGCCAACGTCTCCAAACACCCCGCCGTTGTTGCTGCTGAAACCATTGTTGTTGAACCTATTGTTGCCGCTTGTGAACCTATTGTTGCTGAAGCCGTTGTTGTTGCCGCCGTTGTTGTTGCCGCCGTTGTTGTTGTTGTTGTTGCCGTTGATCCTGTTGTAGCCGCCGTGGCCTGTGGTCTGGGGTCGACGGTACTCGCCCTGAATGTAGCTCAGGATGTCCTGAATGCCGGTGGCCGTGCTCGGGTAGTTGTACTGCGGGTTACCCACCAGGGTGACCGTCTGAGTCGGCTGGCTCGGGAATCGCCGGCTCGGGCTCTCCGCCTGCCGAGGAGGAGGGCGAGGAGCGACAGGACGCGGAGGCAGGAAGTGGCGCTGCTGGAACACACGCTGATTGGTCGGCGGAGGAACGGGCCGAGGTCGGAACGGACGTTGATTGGTCGGCCGTGGTGCGTAGACACGCTGATTGGCCAACTGGCGCGGCGGTGCGACGCTGATTGGTGGACGGAACGGACCTGGTCGCAGACCGGCCGGTGGCGGTCGCGGCGGAAACCCGCGGGTCTGCGGAACCATGGCACGGCGCGGGACAGGCCGCGGTGGGCCGAACGGACCGCGCGGCCCCAGCAGGCGGCTCAGAGACACATTACTCGGCAACGTCGGCTGCGCCATCTGTAGAGGGCGAACGGTGCTCATCAATTGGCGCATGTCGCGCAGCATCGATCCCATTCGGCTTCCGAACGGACCCTCAGCGTTCAGCGGAAGCTGGCCGATCGGGCGGGGGTTCTGATGGAGGTTAGCCTCCTGCTGCAAGTTGAACCTGGGCGGGAAACCGGCGCCTGGGCGCTGGAGGAAGAGCGCCAACTGCGGCCGCGGCGTCTGACCTTGAAGCGGCCGCCTGTGATTGGCCAGTCGATGGCCTTGGAACGGTGGGCGCTGATTGGCTGCCGGTGGCAGGCTCGGACGCTGACTGGTCAGCCCGAACCTCAGCGGAGGTGGTCTCAGCATCGTCGGCCGGGTGGGGAGACGGTGCGGCTGGCGGAACGTCGGACGTGGGGGAGTCATCACTGGAGAGGGAACTCTCTGGAATGGTGGCGGAGGCGGCCGGCGAAGCGGCGGCGGGGCGTTCCTCCCCTGAAACATCACGGGCACGAAGAACGGTCTCTGCTGGACCAGAGTCGGCTGCGGCCGGCGCGTGGTCGTGGTCGAGGTAGTGGCCGAGGCGTCCGCCTTCTTCTCTTCACCTCCCAGGGGGACAGGGATGTACGCGACGTACCCGGAGCGGCTCTCGGGACGGAGAGGCTCTTCCTCCTGGAGACCCAGGTGGATCTCCCTGGCTACCTCCTCCTCGATCGCCTGCTGGACGACCTCCTCCTCCTCCACAGCCTGCAGAATCGCCTGTTGCACCGCCTGCTCATCCGCCTGCATCACCGCCTGTTGAACGGTCTCCTCCACGGCCTGCATCACCGCCTGTTGCACCGCCTGCTCATCCGCCTGCAGCAGCGCCTGTTGTACCACCTGCTCCTCTGTTTGCATAACAGCTTCCTCCACCGCTTTCTGAACAGCATCTGCAGTAGCATCATTCTCAGGTCCCTCTTTCTTCACGGCAATATCATAATTCTGTCCCTGTGCCGTTTCGGCAATCGTAAGGACGTAGTCCTCCTCCGGACTTCCGCTCTTCGTCGTGACGAAGATCTCCTCCGACCCGTCGGGCTTCACCACCACCTCCTTCTGTGGCGTATTGCCCCCGGTGGACTGCGGGTTCGCACCTGCCATCCCAGCAACGAGCGGTTCGTGGCGAGGCGAGTCCAGGAGCGCCGAGGCAGCCTTCTTCTCGGCGACATCGATGTTGGGCAGATGACCGGAGGGCGACGTCACAGAAGAAATCACCTGCGCCAGCTGTTGGTAGGGGCGGGGAGTTAGCGGCATTGTCATGGTGACGTCAGAGGTGGTGTCGTAATTAGACGTGTAAAAACAGGTGTCTGCGAGAAAAGGAAATAACGAATTATTCCGATGTAGGTGCGATGCAAAAGGAAGGCTGTTCAATTGTTCTGATCCATGTTAAACTCTAATTTGAGTGACATGCCAAAATTCACTAGTTTTCGCTGGGGCTGGTCAAGCATGGTTGACAACGCTTTGATGCAGGGGAGGAAATGCCAAGGCTGTGTCATGTCTGGTTCACATATTCACATTTCACACATTAACAGCGAAAATTGGCAACAAAATATGTGGTTTCGATCGAGAGGCTTAACATAGTTCTACAGCAAAGCGAAGTAAAACACGTAACGCTAGACAGAAGAGAACATGTTTGTGTACAGCAAGGTTGAGCATTACAGTAGTTTTTTACGAGTCGCAGGACAGGATACAGGAAGTCAGTCACGTCAGTCAGTCGCATGCATACGTGTAAAACATGCATAAGTGCATAAGTGTAGACAAAAATAAGTGTAAAAAGTGTAAAGATCGCGGGGTGAAGTTGTGCGCACCACGAGGCAGAATATGATGAGGCAGACGGTGACGGTCAAGTAGATTACGGTGCGCCAGCGCTTGTTGTCCTGCTTCATCCTCCTATCTTCCTGCTCCAGCTTCCTGTCCAGCACTGCAGGTCACAGGACATAGGTCAAAAGTCAAAGGTCAAAAGTCAAAGGTCAAAGGTCAAAGGTCAAAGGTCAAAGATAACAGGACACAGAACACAGGAGACAGGACACAGGACACAGGACACAAGATACAGGACACAGGACACAGGACACAGGACACAGGACACAGGACACAGGACACAGGACACAGGTTTGTTTGTTTATTTTATTTGTAATCAAGTAGAGAAACAACGTAAATAATATGAAATAATAGGATCGGTGCACAATTCCAAAAGACGTAAATCACGGCACCTCTCCTGACACACGTGGGACAAGACTATGACACACACAGTGACAAAATAGTGAAAGGAATCAATTATCAGGTCACAGGTCACAGGTTACAGGTCACAGGTTACAGGTCACAGGTCACAGGTCGCAGGTCACATGTCCAATGTCACAGGTCACAGGTCACAGGTCACAGGTCACAGGTCACAGGTCACAGGCCACAGGTCACAGGTCACAGGTCACATGTTACATGTCACAGGTCACAGGTCACAGGTCACAGGTTACAGGTCACATGCCACATGTCACAGGTCACAGGTCACAGGTCACATGTCACAGGTCACAGGGCACAGGTCACAGGTCACAGGTCACATGCCACAGGTCACAGGTCACAGGTCACAGGTCACAGGTCACAGGCCACAGGTCACATGTCATATGTCACAGGTCACATGTCACAGGTTACAGGTCACAGTTCGCAGGTCACATGTATCAGGTCACATGTATCAGGTCACATGTACCAGGTCACATGTATCAGGTCACATGTATCAGGTCACATGTATCAGGTCACATGTATCAGGTCACATGTATCAGGTCACATGTATCAGGTCACATGTATCAGGTCACATGTATCAGGTCACATATATCAGGTCACATATATCAGGTCTCAGTTCGCAGGTGCCAGGTCACAGATGACAGGCCAAAGGCCACAGGTGACAGGTGACATGTGCCAGATGACAGAAGGTAGGTCACTGGTGACCAGTCACATGTGACAGGTCACAGGTGACAAAGAAAAGGTGACAGAGAAAAGGTGACGGAGAAAAGGTGACAGAGAAAAGGTGACAGAGAAAAGGTGACAGAGAAAAGGTGACAGAGAAAAGGTGACAGAGAAAAGGTGACAGAGAAAAGGTGACAGGTCAGAGGTGACAGGTTACAACTGATCACTGGCCACTGATCACTGACCACTGACCACTGACCACTGACCACTGACCACTGACCACTGACCACTGACCACTGACCACTGACCACTGACCACTGACCACTGACCACTGACCACTGACCACTGACCACTGACCACTGACCACTGACCACTGACCACTGACCACTGACCACTGACCACTGACCACTGACCACTGACCACTGACCACTGACCACTGACCACTGACCACTGACCACTGACCACTGACCACTGACCACTGACCACTGACCACTGACCACTGACCACTGACCACTGACCACTGACCACTGACCACTGACCACTGACCACTGACCACTGACCACTGACCACTGACCACTGACCACTGACCACTGACCACTGACCACTGACCACTGACCACTGACCACTGACCACTGACCACTGACCACTGACCACTGACCACTGACCACTGACCACTGACCACTGACCACTGACCACTGACCACTGACCACTGACCACTGACCACTGACCACTGACCACTGACCACTGACCACTGACCACTGACCACTGACCACTGACCACTGACCACTGACCACTGACCACTGACCACTGACCACTGACCACTGACCACTGACCACTGACCACTGACCACTGACCACTGACCACTGACCACTGACCACTGACCACTGACCACTGACCACTGACCACTGACCACTGACCACTGACCACTGACCACTGACCACTGACCACTGACCACTGACCACTGACCACTGACCACTGACCACTGACCACTGACCACTGACCACTGACCACTGACCACTGACCACTGACCACTGACCACTGACCACTGACCACTGACCACTGACCACTGACCACTGACCACTGACCACTGACCACTGACCACTGACCACTGACCACTGACCACTGACCACTGACCACTGACCACTGACCACTGACCACTGACCACTGACCACTGACCACTGACCACTGACCACTGACCACTGACCACTGACCACTGACCACTGACCACTGACCACTGACCACTGACCACTGACCACTGACCACTGACCACTGACCACTGACCACTGACCACTGACCACTGACCACTGACCACTGACCACTGACCACTGACCACTGACCACTGACCACTGACCACTGACCACTGACCACTGACCACTGACCACTGACCACTGACCACTGACCACTGACCACTGACCACTGACCACTGACCACTGACCACTGACCACTGACCACTGACCACTGACCACTGACCACTGACCACTGACCACTGGCCACTGGCCACTGGCCACTGGCCACTGGCCACTGGCCACTGGCCACTGGCCACTGGCCACTGGCCACTGGCCACTGGCCACTGGCCACTGGCCACTGGCCACTGGCCACTGGCCACTGGCCACTGGCCACTGGCCACTGGCCACTGGCCACTGGCCACTGGCCACTGGCCACTGGCCACTGGCCACTGGCCACTGGCCACTGGCCACTGGCCACTGGCCACTGGCCACTGACCACTGACCACTGACCACTGACCACTGACCACTGACCACTGACCACTGACCACTGACCACTGACCACTGACCACTGACCACTGACCACTGACCACTGACCACTGACCACTGACCACTGACCACTGACCACTGACCACTGACCACTGACCACTGACCACTGACCACTGACCACTGACCACTGACCACTGACCACTGACCACTGACCACTGACCACTGACCACTGACCACTGACCACTGACCACTGACCACTGACCACTGACCACTGACCACTGACCACTGACCACTGACCACTGACCACTGACCACTGACCACTGACCACTGACCACTGACCACTGACCACTGACCACTGACCACTGACCACTGACCACTGACCACTGACCACTGACCACTGACCACTGACCACTGACCACTGACCACTGACCACTGACCACTGACCACTGACCACTGACCACTGACCACTGACCACTGACCACTGACCACTGACCACTGACCACTGACCACTGACCACTGACCACTGACCACTGACCACTGACCACTGACCACTGACCACTGACCGCTGACCGCTGACCGCTGACCGCTGACCACTACCATATGACCGCTGACCACTACCATATGGCCACTGACCACTACCATATGGCCACTGACCGCTGACCACTACCATATGACCACTGACCTGCCACGGGGTCTGCAGGCAGGACCGGAACTGGTGTCTTGAAGCCCACAAGGTTCGCCATTTTGGAGAACAACTTCGACTGCGGGTGCTGATAAATTACACTGCCATCTGTCGGAAGAGACAGGAAACATAGAATGCGGTTACTGGTTTGTGGTTATTCTGCCATGCTTGGGCAAAAGGCAACATAAATATCGAGGATTTCGTAACTTCCAGAGGGCATAAATTAAGATCTGAAATGCACGAAGAAAAGCAAAGGAAATGCAACAGAAAGAATACAACAAAATTACATATTAAAGGGAATTGTTCACCTTTAACATGGGGTTTTGGACTGAGATGGCAGATTTGTAGAGCAGATCTAAACATGGGTTGTGGTGAAATAATTATCTCACCACGTTAAGTAATTTCGACACAGGACTAGTGGGCCCGTTTTCATGTCCGCTGTTCCGGGCCATAATGGGGACATGAACGCGGGCGCCAGAAGCAGGTACACTCTCTGGCACGTAGTATCTGATCACGACGCCTCGTTAATATCCGCTCAGCCGCCCGGGCGGCCCCATGTCAGAGACTGTACTTGGCGTCAGGCGGAGCGGGGCGGAGCCAGAACGCCAGCTGCTATCTACGATTTCTCGTGAAATACAAAGAGAAACTGACTTATTCCTCCACATAGATCCATCAGTTGTCCAAACCAAAGTCATATTCGTATTTTTGACCTCAAGATGCACCGTATGGTTGAATTTCAAGACAACTTCCAAGGTGACCTATTCCCTTTAAATTGTTTCTCTTGTATCTAAACCTAAAAGGAAGAGTGACGAAGCGAGGGATGCGGGCGGCTTCATAGCATAAAATGTTTGTTTTGTAAATTCATTTTCACGAATGTGTTTGAGCATGAAACCTTGCGATTTAATTGAGCAATGCCCGAGTTCTGACTTCTGAATAGCTCCTAGCCGAAACAAACATGGTGGCACAAAACCGGGAACTGAGAAATGCAAAATGATATTACCAGTCACTGCACTGCTAATTTGGCATGTTTAAGAGTATAATTCAGCAGTTAGCATGACATTAAAACCGTAACCTTTAAACTGTGAGACATGAATGGGGCATCGATTCGATGCGTGTAATATTCATAGACAATTTCCCATGGTACCACTAGAGGGTGTGAAATAGTCCAAACAAACTACATAACTTCTAAGGACCGGTGTATGTATTAAAGCACAATATTTACGGAAACAATTTCGTTTAAATTCGTAAAATATAACACTGCAACCTGACAGGATTTCAGCAACACATGACTGGTTGACGAAATGCGTAAACTGGGTGGAGAACAGCCGGAAATCGTCCGAAAGAATAGTTTCTCTCCTCGCGTTCCGTCAACGCCAACACAACACCCGCTTCCACTCCTCGCCCTCTCCGCTCGCGCACACAGACACACAGACACACAGACACACAGACACACAGACACACAGACACACAGACACACAGACACTCAGACACACAGACGCACATACACACAGACACACAGTCACACAGACACACACACACACAGACACGCAGACACGCAGACACTCAGACACACAGACACACAGACACACAGACACACAGACACACTGACACACAGACACACAGATACACAGACACACAGACACACAGACACACAGACACACAGACACACAGACACACAGACACATATACACGCAGACACACAGACACACAGACACGCAGACACGCAGACACACAGACACACAGACACACAGACACACAGACACACAGACACACAGACACACAGACACACAGACACACAGACACACAGACACACAGACACACAGACACACAGACACACAGACACACAGACACACACAGACACACACAGACACACACAGACACACACAGACACACACAGACACACAGACACACAGACACACAGACACACAGACACGCAGTCACGCAGTCACGCACCTGCCTCGGTGCGCCCCAGCCTGCCACTGGCAGCCGCGACACTGACCGGCGAGCTTAAATAGAATCCCGCAGTGGCACCTTCACCAGCAGGAACTTTGACCGCACGAGGAAAACCTGTCGTATGTGTTCAACAATTGCTGACGGGCGCCTCCTGGTGCCCATTTCCCCGTTCGTTTTCAGAACCATCAGGAGAACGTCCTGTCATTGTTGTTTCTAGTGAGTTGCTGTGCGGGGTTGAGGAAAGTGTCGTGCCGATGGAGGCGCCTTTGACACTGACGCACGTGCAAGATTCTGCGGTTGTTGTTTTGATGCGATGCTGTATGATAGTGTTGGGCAGGGAGTGTGACGTTTGTGACGAGTGACAAGGCGTGTGTAATCCATTGTAACTGTCCACGTCAGGCTAAGTGTTGACTTTCGTGCGCGTGACCGTTTGTCAAAGTTTGACGCGAGGTCGAGTGCTGTGGTGCTGTCGTGACAGGCGCGTCTTTTGTCACCAAAAGACTGGCCTTTTGCCGGCGGACACGGGGATACGGTCACGCGTTAGCCACGACGGTGCGCCAGGCAGAACAGAGACAAATGCGGCGCCGTGACCGTGGCGATGCCGACGCACCAACCGTGACGATCGCGCCACGAGGAAGCTGATGACTGTTGGTGTTAAATGTCAACCTAACGGGACAGGTGTTGACGTTGGTCCGCGCGATGTACCTTTGATGTTACCGTGACGGGCATAGGTCAACCATTGCGACACACACACACACACACACACACACACACACACACACACACACACACACACACACACACACACACACACACACACACACACACACACACACACACACACACACACACACACACACACACACACACACACACACACACACACACACACACACACACACACACACACACACACACACACACACACACACACACACACACACACACACACACACACACACACACACACACACACACACACACACACACACACACACACACACACACACACACACACACACACACACACACACACACACACACACACACACACACACACACACACACACACACACACACACACACACACACACACACACACACACACACACACACACACACACACACACACACACACACACACACACACACACACACACACACACACACACACACACACACACACACACACACACACACACACACACACACACACACACACACACACACACACACACACACACACACACACACACACACACACACACACACACACACACACACACACACACACACACACACACACACACACACACACACACACACACACACACACACACACACACACACACACACACACACACACACACACACACACACACACACACACACACACACACACACACACACACACACACACACACACACACACACACACACACACACACACACACACACACACACACACACACACACACACACACACACACACACACACACACACACACACACACACACACACACACACACACACACACACACACACACACACACACACACACACACACACACACACACACCTACACACACCTACACACACCTACACACACCTACACACACCTACACACACCTACACACACCTACACACACCTACACACACCTACACACACCTACACACACCTACACACACCTACACACACCTACACACACCTACACACACCTACACACACCTACACACCTACACACACCTACACACACCTACACACACCTACACACACCTACACACACCTACACACACCTACACACACCTACACACACCTACACACACCTACACACCTACACACCTACACACCTACACACCTACACACCTACACACCTACACACCTACACACACACACACACACACACACACACACACAAAACATAGTGTCATTCTGAATTGGCCAGAGCATAGGGGGGGGGGGGAGGGATGTCCCCCCACTTTTTCGGACGATTTGCATTGCCAACACTTTTGCTTAGTAAGGCAAATGTTAGGTGTTGTTTTGGCAAACGGTTCTGTAAGGCGAGTGGAGTCCACATCTGCAATTACATATTGCATAGGTGGGTTTAGTTACTCTCAAGACAAGATCAAAGCTGCACTGCCCTCCCCCTCCCCCTTCACCCCCTCACTTCTCATGACGTTCCTCCGTCCATGCGTCAGAGTACACACATAACGAGTGTTCAGTTGCACATCCAGAAAGGCAAAGAAGTTGGATTGGGGACGAAATTCCAACAGTTCTGACAACATTGCTCGGCAGGACATGAACTTGACAAATTTCGCTCCCCTGCTCATTACAAACTGATGTATTACCTAGACATGGTGCCACTGGCCCTCTTGCGTACGCCTCTGCGTGACTATCTCTAAAAAATGTAGCCGAATCACGCCAAAGAGAGATTACTTTTTATCTGCCCTTTCAACATTTATGATCGCAGTCACCGAGCACAGTCACGAAGCGATGTCGCCCTCTACGGCGGCATCAGTCCAGCGTGACTCTGAATATCAGCGTGACTGGAGATCAGCGTGACTCTGAAGATCAGTGTGACTCTGAAGATCAGCGTGACTCTGAAGATCAGTGTGACTCTGAAGATCAGTGTGACTCTGAAGATCAGCGTGACTCTGAAGATCAGCGTGACTCTGAAGATCAGCGTGACTCTGAAGATCAGCGTGACTCTGAAGATCAGCGTGACTCTGAATATCAACGTGCCTCTGAAGATCAGTGTGACTCTGAAGATCAGTGTGACTCTGAAGATCAGCGTGATTCCGAAGATCAGCGTGACTCTGCAGATCAGCGTGACTCTGAAGATCAGCGTGACTCTGAATATCAACGTGACTCTGAAGATCAGTGTGACTCTGAAGATCAGTGTGACTCTGAAGATCAGCGTGACTTTGAAGATCAGCGTGACTCTGAAGATCAGTGTGACTCTGAAGATCAGTGTGACTCTGAAGATCAGCGTGACTCTGAAGATCGGCAGCCGGCCAACTCCGCGGGAGAAAGTAGGCCAAAACTACGAGCTGGTGGGCCCGTCATTGCAGCTCGGTGAAGAGCATAGTTTACATCCGTGTGTTTAAGATCACTACCTCTGCAGACGACCGTCACCGTCACCGTCACCAAGATCACCGCCCCTTTCAATCCATCCGACAGAAGCGGATTGAAAGGAGACGGATCCACATACATCCTCCTCGCCCTGTCCCTGCATACCGGACCCACGACTCACGACTCACGCCTCACGACTCACGCCTCACGACTCACGACTCTCGACTCACGACTCACGACTCACGACTCACGACTCACGACTCACGACTCACGACTCACGATTCGCGACTCTCGACTCTCGACTCTCGACTCTCGACTCTCGACTCTCGACTCTCGACTCTCGACTCTCGACTCTCGACTCTCGACTCTAGACTCTAGACTCTCGACTCTCGACTCTCGACTATCGACTCTCGACTCTCGACTCTCGACTCTCGACTCTCGACTCTCGACTCTCGACTCTCGACTCTCGACTCTCGACTCTCGACTCTCGACTCACGACTCACGAATCACGACTCACGCCACCGTCAGGGTGACCCCTGTGCTGGACTTCCTACCTCGCGTGCAGCCATTCCCGGCGAGTGGGGGGGGGGGGGGGCGAGGTAAACAATAGAAATCGTGAGGAGGCACCCCAGCACGGGGCAGTCACGAGTGTTCCAGCGAGCGGGTGGGGGGGGGGGAGAGATGAAGGGGGGAGAGTGCATGACCAGCACTGAGGCTAGGTAGCATGACTGGAATGATAATACACAGGCTGTGTGGAGTATAAATGGATGTATGACGGCAGTAAGGTGATAGTAGTGCATGCAAGTGAGTAGGGTGCACAGTGGCGAATGTCACGATTAGGGCTCCAACTGACGGTTGGTAAGTATGTTTTTTTTAATTAAAGGTAGCTATATTGCGATAACAAAATACCGTGATATGTCAACTTACTTGAAAGAGGGCAAACATGTCGTTTCTGCTGGAGGATATTAATAAGCCGTAGTATGATTATAGGAAATAACATGTAACCGGTCCATGAGTAGCTGGTTTGTCAGACTACGTGAATACTTGTCTTAACTATTCCTGCATGGCCTTTAAACTAGTAAATAAGCATGATGTAAATGCGTAATATTTTTACTCCGGTTATTGGACAATGCAGTTTCCGAAGCTAAAGTTGCTGGTGAGGATGATGATCTGGATTTATGGTGTTGCATCTGAGGATATAATCACTTCCACGGCAACGTGCGCATATTATATTATATTATATTATATTATATTATATTATATATTAAGTTATCGAAGCTTTATCAACCAATAATCAAACCAATCTCTTAGGCTGTTTACTGCACGACCAGTGCAGTTTCTTAGCAATAACAAGGGGCAATCATAAGTTGCCCTAACCGGATGTAGTGTTGGATAGTGACTTTGTGAGTACTAGCTGTGATCACCTGGCACAGGTGGTCCCGGTGACCGTCACCGCGTCTCCATCCCACCTGGCACAGGTGGGCCCCGGTGACTGTCACCGCGTCTCCGTCCCTCCTGACACAGGTGGGCCCCGGTGACCGTCACCGCGTCTCCGTCCCTCCTGGCACAGGTGGTCCCGGTGACCGTCACCGCGTCTCCGTCCCTCCTGACACAGGTGGTCCCGGTGACCGTCACCGCGTCTCCGTCCCTCCTGGCACAGGTGGGCCCCGGTGACCGTTACCGCGTCTCCGTCCCACCTGGCACAGGTGGTCCCGGTGACCGTTACCGCGTCTCCGTCCCTGCTGGCACAGGTGGTCCAGGTGACCGTCACCGCGTCTCCGTCCCTCCTGGCACAGGTGGTCCCGGTGACCGTCACCGCGTCTCCGTCCCACTTGGCACAGGTGGCCCCGGTGACTGTCACCGCGTCTCCGTCCCTGCTGGCACAGGTGGTCCCGGTGACCGTCACCGCGTCTCCGTCCCTGCTGGCACAGGTGGCCCTGGTGACCGTCACCGCGTCTCCATCCCACCTGGCACAGGTGGGCCCCGGTGACTGTCACCGCGTCTCCGTCCCTCCTGGCACAGGTGGTCCCGGTGACCGTCACCGCGTCTCCGTCCCTCCTGGCACAGGTGGTCCCGGTGACCGTCACCGCGTCTCCGTCCCTCCTGGCACAGGTGGTCCCGGTGACCGTCACCGCGTCTCCGTCCCTCCTGGCACAGGTGGTCCCGGTGACCGTCACCGCGTCTCCGTCCCTCCTGGCACAGGTGGTCCCGGTGACCGTCGCGGGGTCTCCGTCCCTCCTGACACAGGTGGTCCCCGGTGACTGTCACCGCGTCTCCGTCCCACCTGACACAGGTGGTCCCGGTGACCGTCACCGCGTCTCCGTCCCTCCTAACATTGCGTGTGACAGATGGTGTGTTTGTGTGCTCGTTCGGGGCGTTGCCTCAGGTGCGGCGGAGGGGACGCCGGCCCGCCGGCCAGAGGTATTGTTCAGGACGGGTGTTGACCAGGCGAGCGAGACGGCTCTCCACCCGGGACAGCGGCCCGCCACCTGGGGTGTTCGGATACGAATAGCGGAGGACGGGGGATGCCTTTAGGGGCGTTGCCTGAAGTGCGGCGGAGGAGACGCCGGCCCGCCGGTCAGAGTTGTTGTTCAGGACGGGTGAGGGGGCCGGGAACACCTCTCGGGGCGTCGCGGGATGGTGCTGATCGCATGCACCGGATGCGGTCACCGGATGCGGTCACCGGATGCGGTCACCGGATCGCATCATTTGCACTTGGCGATATGGGCGATATTATAAATGTGCTATATTCTATCACACACTGAACAATTCATTACCTGAAACTGTAATTACTTGTAAATATGACGATGTTTGGGATTTAAGGGTTCTACAACTATGGGGTCTAAACACATCCATGGTAACGTTTACAAATTATACTACATCAATGTAGCTCAATCAAATGCACCAATCTCATAGGCCTTTACCACGAACAATGGCGATGCTTAGCAATAACGAGGCGCAATCAAGTTGGCCTAACCGGACAGCATCATCAGACCTTGGCTGTATGTATTTCTGTCTTCAATGGCCGGCGGATCAGGTCAGCACTGCCCACAGGCAGTCCCCGGTGTATTTCTCGCTGGATAAGATTGTGGATCTCGGTGTATTTCTCGCTGGATAAGATTGTGGATCCCCGGTGTATTTCTCGCTGGATAAGATTGTGGATCCCCGGTGTATTTCTCGCTGGATAAGATTGTGGATCCCCGGTGTATTTACCGTTGGATAAGATTGTGGATCCCCGGTGTATTTCTCGCTGGATAAGATTGTGGATCTCGGTGTATTTCTCGCTGGATAAGATTGTGGATCCTCGGTGTATTTCTCGCTGGATAAGATTGTGGATCCCCGGTGTATTTCTCGCTGGATAAGATTGTGGATCCCCGGTGTATTTACCGTTGGATAAGATTGTGGATCCCCGGTGTATTTCTCGCTGGATAAGATTGTGGATCCCCGGTGTATTTCTCTCTGGTTAAGATTGTGGATCCCCGGTGTATTTCTCGCTGGATAAGATTGTGGATCCCCGGTGTATTTCTCGCTGGATAAGATTGTGGATCCCCGGTGTATTTCTCGCTGGATAAGATTGTGGATCCCCGGTGTATTTCTCGCTGGATAAGATTGTGGATCCCAGGTGTATTTCTCGCTGGATAAGATTTTGGATCCCCGGTGTATTTACCGTTGGATAAGATTGTGGATCCCCGGTGAATATCTCGCTGGATAAGATTGTGGATCCCCGGTGTATTTACCGTTGGATAAGATTGTGGATCCCCGGTGTATTTACCGTTGGATAAGATTGTGGATCCCCGGTGTATTTACCGTTGGATAAGAATGTGGATCCCGGTGAATATCTCGCTGGATAAGATTGTGAATCCCCGGTGTATTTCTCGCTGGATAAGATTGTGGATCCCCGGTGTATTTACCGTTGGATAAGATTGTGGATCCCCGGTGTATTTACCGTTGGATAAGATTGTGGATCCCCGGTGAATATCTCGCTGGATATGATGGAGGATTCCCGGTGGATATCTCGCTGGATATGATGGAGGATTCCCGGTGGATATCTCGCTGGATATGTTTTTAGTGTCGTGTCAGACAGTGATGTGGGCATCACCGCCGCCATCTTGACCTGACCTGACCTGATCTGACCTGACCTGACCTGACCTGACCTGACCTGACCTGACCTGACCTGACCTGACCTGAGATGGCCGCCACCTAGCCTGACATGATCTGACCTGACGTGACCTGACCTGACCTGACCTGACGACCTGACCGCCACACACCTGACCTGACCGCCACCAACCTGACCTGACTTTACCTGACCTGACCTGACGACCTGACCGCCACCAACCTGACCTGACCTGACCTGACCTGACCTGACCTGACCTAACCTGACCTTGACTTGAGCTGACCGCCACCAGCCTGCCTGACCTGACCTGACCTGACCGCCACCAGCCTGCCTGACCTGACCTGACCTGACCGCCACCATACTCTGCAACAGACTGATCGCTCCTGGAGCCTTACGATTGTCGTCACGCTATCGTGTCACCCCAATAACAACAACGACAGCTCACAAACTGTGTTACGTCACGCATATTTCGTAAGATTCGCCTCCACAATTAATGCCTGATGACACATCCGTGTGTATTTTCAACACAATTTCCTATTTTTTGAATTTTACATGCTTGCAATGAAGGCATTGTTTCATAAATTTCCTGGATTCGAGTGAGTCAGCTTGCCATGTTTAGGGCTAAAAAAAACCAGGAAATCGCCTTCCTGGTCCGCTGAATCTGACCTTTATCGTTTGGATCGTTAGTCTGCTAATGATGAGAACAGGCGTGACGTACTCTGATTGTCGGCAGCGCATTTTATTATGTATTTTCCTTCCTGTGCCTCCAATTTCTGAAGAACACCGATCGTTGACCGTTTCTAGCGTTGGAGACTCAGTGCCCACGTTCGAGACAGTTGAACAATTACGTATAAACCGTTTTTTATTTGTAACTTGTAAATTATAACTGCACTCTGTGTATTGTTTACCAAGTACCAGTACCAAGTACCAAGTACCAAAGTACCAAAGTACCAAGTACCAAAGTACCAAGTACCAAGCACCAAGTACCCCAAGTACCAAGTACCAATTGTCAAGTACCAAATACCGAGTAACCAAGTACCAAGTACCAAGTACCAAGTACCAAGTACCAAGTACCAAGTACCAAGTACCAAGTACCAACTACCAAGTACCACACACAGTGTGAGGTACTTCCAGGATCCGAGTACCACACCAATTACCGCACAGGCTGTATGAAATGTCCTCACACAGTACCAAGTACAACACACTTATGCTGTACTTACGAGTACCCAGTACACACTCTGTTACGGTTAGGGAAGTACTAATAAAGAGACCGCCACTAGCCAGCTGTCTGAGAAAGAGTGCTCCAGGTGGCCGAGGCGGAACTTATGTGCGAGCCATCGGCGGACCAGGGCTAATGTGGTCCTGTGACGTCACAGCGCTGTGGACGGCACTGGAACGGGACCCGCCACTGGCTCGGACGAGGGATAACGGGTTTTCTGATTTCGTGGATGGCTGGTGGATGTCTTGAACTGTACAGATATTCATAAGCTGCTCAATGAGGTAATATAAGCTATTTGCTCCTGGCGGGATGACCTGCGGCCGGGTGGCAGTGGCCGCGTTCAAGGTCAGATGAAGCCAGCGAGCCGGGCGGACCGTCCCTCAGTCGTTAGGGGACGTTACACTTTCGCCTCTAATTTCTGCCGGTGACTGGAATTGCGCGATCGGATGGTGGAGTCAGGGACCGCGCAGCATGCTTAGCTTAACGTGGGTCCTGATCTCGGAAATCCATCCCATCAAACCATTCGAACTAAATGTATTGCAAAAAAAATCGCTGAGTAGTAAAGTTGGAAAAGAAGGAATGGCGCCAATACAGACTGGAATGTCGCCAATACAGACAGGATTTGATTGGGTGCCAAGCAGGGTTTTAAGCTTTGATGTTGGGTCTACGACAGTGAAGATGAACCTAACCATTACAAACCCTAAAACGGAGTGAGGCTGTGTTAATCCGTGTTAACCCTCCTCCTACGGGAGCTTTTTTCACCTTCGCCCTACGGGGGGGCCTGACAGGCCCCCTGTTAACTTCCCAAACCAAGCAACTTAGAGCAATGCAGTAAGAACCAGCATGTTGCCTGTCATGAGATGAATCTAACAGTATGCGATTTTAGGTTTTAGGTCAACGGGTGACCTTCCAGGTCAAGTGAATGACCTCGGATTTACCACGTCCAGAACAGCGATTTTTGCTCTTCAGAAAACCTCAAAATGAGAAATTGATAAATGTAAATAAAAATGCATGTTCCTAGACCAGTTTTGGCTTCCAAATACAAAACAGGTAATTATTTGTTCGTATCTTGTCAAAAAATGTAAAAAAGTTATTAAAAAATGACGTCTTCAGTTCTTACACTTAGGAAGCCATCACTCAGTCAAAAATGAAGATGTTGCTTTGAAATTTGGTATGGGTATTGTCCATACTCAGTTCTCTCATATTTATTTCGTTTTTTATAATATCTTTAAAGAAGTTATTTTGTGGGGATTTAAAGAAAAGAAACATTTTTTTTTTAAATTTGGGGGTCAAAAATCCAAAATTTGAAAATTCCGAGATTGACATTTTAAAGAAAATGTCATTTGTATCTTTGGTGCATGGCGTTGCAATTTGCTTTAAAACTCTGTTTTCTACGATTTTTCAAATATTTTTCATTTTTTTTACCAACATGACGTCATCAAAACATTATTATCTCCCAAACTGCTTCACCACATTTCAATTAACATTTTACAGTCTACGTGTAATTTGTTGTAAACTTAACTACCAAAACTTTCAGCAAGATGCACCCTATGTGCCATAAATTATTCAAGAAAAACCTATGGGGGGGGGCTGTCAGGCCTCCCCCTCGTAGGGCGAGGGGTTAACCCGTGCTGTGTTAACGATATAGTTCATACATTGCCAGTCATGAATAACACCAACCTATATAATTATTACGCAGAACACTTCCAGCATGTCTTGGCATGGAACCAATACTTTAACCCGCGCACAGCAGGGGGGTTGATTTCCGCCCCCCCCCCTCGGGTTTTTCAAAGATAGCGAAAAAACGGCGGCGCGCAGCGCCGCCGGGTTTTTGCACACCTGTCAGGACAAGGTCAAGTTACACCCACATCCAAAAATGTTTGCAGTTGTGCCAAAGCCAGAGGTTTTCACCCGATCAGTTGAAACTTACAGGATGTCATGAAGGTATAAGTACTTACAATTCGTTAATCTCAGACTTTTGATATCGGTGACCTAAGGTCAGGTCAATTTCGTAACCTCCCCATAATAAGTCAATGGGGATATATACAAATGCTAAGGATATGCATGATATTAGTCCAATTACTTCTGGATCATGTTATTATAAGATATTCTTGATGATCCAAGTGTAAGTTTGTTCAGTGATTCCTATTGGGTCATTTGAGGTCATGCGAGGTCACCATCACCTTTTTGTCAATAACTCCCGACATAATGAAGATAGAGAAGTGAAAACAGACATCAATATGTTTGTCTCGTCGAGATACGTCTTCCCATATACAACAAGCCCTACTTGGTCACCACTGACCTTGACCTGATGTCAAATTTTTAAGTTAAATTAACAAGGTCACCATGTACCTCATTCAAAGTGCCTTGACAAGATAAGCACAATGGCGTAAACAGTTTTACGTTATATTTATTACATAAAAAGTTAATAGGCGAAAAACGATTTAGCAAAAAAATGTCATGTTTTTCTTTTTTGACACTCTGGGATCCCCAAAATGTTGACCTAAGATCAAATTTGAGGACACTTTAGCCATTTAAAATTTCACTGGCTGGCTTTTTGCTTTTTTCCCGTTTGTTTCTAACTAGCATAGTTTCTTAGATATATGGGAGTTTCTGGAGCAATGTCCTAAAACAGGAAAAACTGGAAATTTGACCTTTGGATGACCTCTGGTGACCTCAATTTTGACCTGACCTTAAACAATACGGAATACTTTTCGATAGAACATGTATCAAACTATCAAATGCTGTTTTTCGCTTCTCGCTACGTAGAGTAGTTTTCGAGATCTCAGGGGGGGGGGGGAAATCAACCCCCCTGCAGTTCGTGTTAGGCGCAAAGCTCATGCAGTGCGCGGATTAACATAGTTGGTCCATTGATTCACATTTATAGTATACAAGTACATATGCTATGATAATGATTGCAAATTTTTGTGAAAATAATTATATGCTTAATCTGAATGGGCCGGACCGGGCCTGGGCCTCAAATTGATTCATTTCAACGGGCCTGGTCCCTGGCCTGTGCTTGGTGTTCCATGGGCCCGGGCAGGGCCCGGGCTGGGGGTTGGTGGGCCCGTGGCGAACACTGGAAGGAGCTCTGAGTTGCGTAACACATAGTGGCGATAACAATGGGTAGAATACAAACACGACTGTAAGAACTATCCTTGCAGAGACAATCATCTCATCACGATATTACTAGCACCTTCGTGCTCCCCAAACCTTTCTCTGTACAGATT